>CM033649.1:39570759-39744564 GCA_019512145.1 Engystomops pustulosus
TACAGCCTGCCCCCACGGCCCTTAAAAAAATAAACTTAAATACTCACCCTCCGATGTCAGCGCGGCTCCCCGATGTCGGCGCGACTTACCGATGTCCCCGATGTCAGCGCGTCCCGTCTTCTTTCTTCTCCTGGGCTCCTCTTCTCTCTTCTCGCGCCCATGTTTTCTTCTAGCAGGCGCATACTATGACGCGGCCGCTGCTGACGTCATAGTATGTGCGGCCATGAAGAAAACATGGCCGCGTCGATGATAGAAGAAAGAAGAAAGAAGAGGAGCCGCGGAGAAGAAAGAAGACGGGACGCGCTGACATCGGGGACATCGGTAAGTCGCGCCGACATTGGGGAGCCGCGCTGACATCGGAGGGTGAGTATTTAATTTTATTTTTTTAAGTGGGTAATATTTTTGGGGTAATACACTTGTGTATAAGCCGAGGGGACGTTTTTCAGCACATTTTTTGTGCTGAAAAACTCGGCTTATACACGAGTATATACGGTAACTTTATTAAAATGAAAATTCCAACATCTGTAATAAAATTTAAATCATGAAAATAAAGAATAAAGGCCTTGTCACAAGTTGATAAGAGTTGTGATGCCAGACTGCTGACTTAGTTCAGTAATGCTGACACTTGTAAGTAGTCCGATGGGGGAATGTAAATTATTCTGCATGAGCTAGTCAACCAGCCAGTATTTGGCCGACACATATACAACTTGCAATGTAATGAATCTACAAGGAAAGGGAAAGCGTATGGAGAAATAAGAAAGTTTGTGTACTTTAAGTGCAGGACATGGAAAGGTTGCATTTTATTTTCAACAAAAAACAGAAAAGTGCCTTACAATCGACCAGGCAAAACAGAGACTCCTCACAGGGGGAACATTAGAAATCAAGGAAAGGTTGCATTTTAAAAATGAATGGTCATATCTACAGTACTGCAAATTGATGAATTAAAATGTGGATCCAGAAAAGAAAGTAAAATAGAGAAGGTGAAAGAAGAGCTTTCCATTTTATTCTTAAAGCACTTATCATGTATCATATAGGCGGTCCCCTACTTAAGGACACCCGACTTACAGACGACCCCTAGTTAAGGATGGACCCCTCTGCCCAATGTGACCTCTGTTGAAGCATTCTGGATGCTTTACTTTAGTCCCAGACAGCAATAATCAGCTTTAAGGTGTCTGTAATGAAGCTTTATTGATAATTCTTGGTCCCATTACAGCAAAAAATTTTTAAACTCCAATTGTCACTGGGGCAAAAAACTTTTTGTCTGGATTTACAATTATAAAATATACAGTTTCGAACTACATACAAATTCAACTTAAGAACAAACCTCCGGATCTATCTTGTACGTAACCCGGGGACTGCCTGTAGTCACTAATATAGACAGAAATCTTATAGTATCCACTAAACAGTAGAATGTACTTGGCTGATAAATTTAGGGTGGGTTCATGTAAACTCATATTGACTTGTTAAGGTATAACTAAGGCCCATTCCACACTTGAGTTCCGGTTGAGTCTGATTAGGGTGCGACTAGTTTTCAATCAGTTTGTTCAGTGTCTCAGTTTTTCACGGGCGTTTTCAATGCAATTTCAATGCGTTAAAGGATTCAGGACTGAGGTCTATCTTTTCTATGGCAATTGATGTGTGAAAAATTGATGCATGAAAAACTTGCATGTGTCCCAGAGTGCGATGTGTTTTTGATGCATTTCCATAGACTTGTATGGTGCGTTTTTCAAGTGCTTGACTTGCAAAAGTAGAGAATGCTGAGATTTAAACGTGCGTTAAAAAAAGCGTGTGTGCGTGAAGAAAAATGCAAGTCTGAAAAAGTCCATTGATTACAATGTGTCAGAGTGCAATGCAAATTTTGTGCGTCAAAAGCACGGGGAGAACATGCACGTGAAAAAGCCGAGGGAAGAAGTTGCCTAAGGGTCACGGATCGCACTTTTGTCGGACTGTTCATGGTTTTCAGGATTTGCACAGATTTGAGAGGTATTTAATTGGGGTTTGCGCTGGGATTGTGTCACACACAATCGTATTGTGGAGCAGCAGCGCTGGCTTTCATGCGACAGAAATTGGGGGGTGGGCCATTGGACAATCCGACTGATTCGGACTGAGCGCGGGATTTAACTTCCAATTTGTGTCACAAGACAATGCACTTACATGCATGCGCACAATCTTAGTGAATCGCGGCGGAGTGCATGATTGTCGGACATTGCACTTTGGGTGAACTCCATCAGATAGTAAGTAAATGTGCCCCATAGACAAAAAAGTGGGAATTCAAAATGGTCCGACGGTATACATCAGGGATGTAATTACTAAGAATATATAAAAGCTCGCGCAATATAATATGCCACTCATAACATATGTGATTTTCTTAGTGTAAGGATAAGCTGACTTTTCAAGCAATACAGCTTGCATGATAAAAAATGTAATGTTTGAAACGCGTAGCAAAGCAGCTTGTAGTTTTTTTTGACTCTCCAATAAGCACCTTAAGATGAAGTATTGTGATTTTGGTTGTCAATATTTTTAATGGATTTAAAACAAAAATGTTGTGAATTTTTTAAACATAAGATGCTGGCTTCCTATCTTCTGATTTTTACAGATTCACATGTTGCCACTAAAGTATCATTTCACTCCTTCACGATTATATGCAAAAAGAAAGAGAGAAAACCATTGGGGGCCACCTGACGTCCATCAGCTTACTTCTATAGAAACCATGCTTTTTATAGATTGTCGCGTGCCGAAATTCTCAGAAAGGCCTATAAAAATGCAGTAACCCAGATCCAGATACACCAGGCACATATAACTCTGTTGAAGTAAGTATTAAATTAACTATTAGGATAATCAAAACCAATGACAGGAATGAATACAAGATTATTGGGATAGGGTCTATTTTATTAGAATATATCAAAAGATATTAAGCCAAAGATATGTGTTTCTTGGGATAAGGTTTAATTTAATGAAATAATCAGCATACTCGTTAAAGAGCCTCTAACTTCTGCAGTAATAGAGCATGAATTTCCCTCCATTTACCATCACTTTAGCTGTGATGAACAAGATGTTGTTTCCTGGTGAGTTTGTTGCTCCAGGCAGATGGAAATTAGAGTGGTTAAAATGTATTACTATTAAATGCCTGCACAGCTGCAGATTACTAAGCATGGCAAACCCTATTGAGAATCTTTATGGATGAAAAGAGAGCTTTCAATTGTCCCAAACAACTGCTGTATAGTTTGTATAGTAAACAAGCAATGAGATTCTCTTTTCAGTGAGTCACATCCTGCGGGGGATTTAAACCCGCCATGTAACACCTGTACCACTGCTTGAAAATGGCTACAATGAGTTAGTTGAAACGTCGCTATACCCTCACTTGGTGAATAAACTACCTTGAATTGGATACGGAGTGCTGCTACTTCCTTTGTTGTATGCTGTATATAGCGGTCTAGGATCGGACTCGCTGTAGCTTGCACCCACTGGGTTGAACCCTTTTTCTACTGTGCCGCCCACCCACACCACGGTTATAGGTGTGTGTATGTATAAGTGTGTGTGTGTGTATGTATAGGTGTGTGTGTGTGTATAGGTGTGTGTGTGTGCATGTATAGGTGTGTGTGTGTGGGTATGTATAGGTGTGTGTATGGGGGGTGTATATTTGCTCTATATACTGTTTATATATGTGTATTTGCTGTATGTATACTCAGTATGTGTGTAGATTTGGTTGTCAATATTTTTAATGGATTTAAAACAAAAATGTTGTGAAATTTTTAAACATAAGATGCTGGCTTCCTATCTACTGATTTTTACAGATTCGCATGTTGCCACTAAAGTATCATTTCACTCCTTCACGATTATATGCAAAAAGAAAGAGAGAAAACCATTGGGGGCCACCTGACGTCCATCAGCTTACTTCTATAGAAACCATGCTTTTTATAGATTGTCGCATGCCGACATTCTCAGAAAGGCCTATAAAAATACAGTAACCCAGATCCAGATACACCATGCACATATAACTCTGTTGAAGTAAGTATTAAATTAACTATTAGGATAATCAAAACCAATGACAGGAATGAATACAAGATTATTGGGATAGGGTCTATTTTATTAGATTTTTCAAAAGATATTAAGCCAAAGATATGTGGTTCTTGGGATAAGGTTTAATTTAATGAAATAATCAGCATACTCGTTAAAGAGCCTCTAACTTCTGCAGTAATAGAGCATGAATTTCCCTCCATTTACCATCACTTTAGCTGTGATGAACAAGATGTTGTTTCCTGGTGAGTTTGTTGCTCCAGGCAGATGGAAATTAGAGTGGTTAAAATGTATTACTATTAAATGCCTGCACAGCTGCAGATTACTGAGCATGGCAAACCCTATTGAGAATCTTTATGGATGAAAAGAGAGCTTTCAATTGTCCCAAACAACTGCTGTATAGTTTGTATAGTAAACAAGCAATGAGATTCTCTTTTCAGTGAGTTAATATGTCAAAATGACAAGTATGAAGTTCATAGTATCATAGTATATAAAGCTGGAAAAAGATGCAAGTTCATCAAGTCCAACCTTTAAGAATTAAGCAAATGTTTTTTCCCCATAACCCGCGATTTTCTGCTCTCCAGAAAGTCATCCAGGCCTCTCTTGAACATGTACATAGAGTCCGCCATAACAACCTCCTGCGGCAGAGAGTTCCACAGTCTCACTGCTCTTACAGTAAAGAACCTTTGTCTATGGCTATGGTAGAATAGCCTCTCCTCTAGGCGTACAGGATGCCCCCTTATCCTGGCCACAGGCCTAGGTATAAAAAGATCTTTGGAGAGATCCTTGTACTGTCCGTTCAAGTATTTGTACAATGAGGTCTCCCCTCAGCTGTCTTTTTTTCTAAACTGAATAACCCCAAATTTGTTAATTTGTCATTATATTCTAGTTCCCCCAGTCTTGGCTGCTCTCCTCTGCACCTGTTGCAGTTCTACTATGTCTTTTTATACACTGGTGCCAAAAACTGTACACAATATTCCATGTGTGGTCTGACCAGGGATTTGTATAAGGGCAAACTATGTCTTTAACATGGGAATCTATTCCTCTCTTGATACATCCCATAATTTTATTTGCTTTAGCAGCAGCTGCCTGGCTCCGGTCACTAAAATTAATTTTACCTTCCCACAATACCCCCAAGTCTTTTCATGCCCTAAGAGGCGGAGGCCGCGCGCACGGCAGTCCGGTAAAGAGCAGGATCCGGGAGAGGTAAGAGAGATGGCGGGGCTGCAGTGGGGGTACACGGAGGACCACGGGTGCGCCAGGGATCCGAGACAAACAAAACTGTCTATAGACCTCAAATCAGTCGACATCAATCCATTGCTCCCTATGGCCATGAGTCTACTGGCATATCACGCCATGTTGCTTCTATAACTCAGGCAAGATGGAATCAAAACCAATAAATCAAACTTTTGCCCACTAATAGTAATGGACCTGCTACAACATGATATCAATATATACCAATAAGAGTATATAGGTACCAAATATAACCACTAGATGGAAGTCCCCATAATCATGGACAAAATATTAGAAGAAAAAAAATCTACAAAAAGAATATAAATACAAATGAGAACAAATAAACTATTTTGTTTTATGGTTTTAATGAGCCCAAAAATCCTTGGTAACGCATAGCACAAGGCAGTAGAAGACCTGGGAAAATAAAGAGGATGCCAGCAGCTGCGGGGGAGTGTTACTGGAGTCAAAGTAACTGCTTTATTATTTTTAGAAATGGGCAACTTAAGACAAAGACAATGGGCTGCATATGATAGAAAAAAGGGGTCTGCATGTCATATTAAAAAGGGGAAGTGTATATTGTATAATAAAGGGGCTGTATACCATATAATATGGGGGCTGCATATTATAGAATAAGGGGGCTTCATATCTTATAAGGAGGGCTGTATATTATAGAATAAGGGGGCTGTATAAACTATAAGGGAGTATATTATAAGGGAGCTATATATTATATAGTAATAGGGGTCTGTATATCATATAATAAGGGGGTAACATATTATGTAAGGGGCTGTATATTATAGAATAATGGACCTGTATATAATATAACAGGGGCTGCATATTTTATAACAAGGGGGGGCTGTATATTATATAATATGGGAGGTGAGCTGGACATTATATAACCCGTTGGGGTGGCTTTTTTATATTTTAGCCTTAATTTAACTACATATTATATAATCAGGGTGGGCTGCATATAATATACTTGAGGGTGAGTCATTATATCTATATGTTCTATATGGGATGGGACTGTATATAATATAAATATAGGAGGAAGCTGTATTTAAAAGGGTGGGGATACTGTGTGTAATTTAAGTGAGTGGGAGCTGTATATAGGGGCAAGATTTATATAAAAATTTTGGGGGAAATCTATATATATAGGGGTCTGTATATAGTTAAACATGTGGGAGAATCTGGATATAGGGTTCAGATTTTAATTAAACTAAAGGAGCTGTATATAATTTAATTGGGTGAGGGGAGCTTTTTTTATATATATTTTAAAATAAATGACTAATTCTATATCCGCTGTGTGTGTATGGGGGGGTTGCAGTGTGGTCCACTGTGTCATGAGAGGTATATATGATTTAGGAACACTATTATTTAGGTGACATTATACTGTAAGTGACTGTGGTATTTTATGGGTGCAGTGCAGAGATGTAGTGATGGTAGCTAAAGACATGTGGCAGCAAATTCAACAGCCTTGGGCAGGAGAAGAATCTACCAGCATGGCAGTGAACATCTAAAAAACATATTTTTATTTGATATGCATTAAAATTTTACCACAGAACAATAACAATAACAATATTGACCCGGAATATTAATGAACAAATAAACATCTTTATTGGATACCACATCGATATGCTCATGTGACACCAACAAGGGGATAAAAAACATACCATTCAACTTAGTGTCGTCATTAGAGATGGGCGAATCGATTCTAATGATTCTAACTTCGGTTAGAATTTCAGGAAAAATTAGATTCGTCACAAAGCCGAAGTTTATGCTGATTCGCGGGAACGAAGTTGTTTTTTTTGCGCTCTGCATTCCCTGGTCTCCGCTCCCCGGTTTCCGCTCCCAGCTCCTCGGTCTTCGCTCCTAGCTCCCCGGTTTCCTCTGCCGGTCTCTGCTCCCAGCTCCCTGGTCTCCGCTCTCCACTCCCAGCACTCTGCCCCCCGGTCTCTGCTTTCCGCTCCCAGAACCATGCTCTCCGCTCCACGGTCTCCGCTCCCCGGTCTCCATTCCCCGTTCCTCGGTCTCCACTCCCAGCTCCTCGGTCTCGGCTCCCAGCTCCCTGGTCTCTGCTCCCGGTCTCCGCTCCCTGGTCTCCGCTCCCAGCTCTCCGCTTCCAGCACTCCGCTCCCCGGACTCCGCTCCCCAGTCTCCGCTCCCCGGTCTCCACTCCCCGCTCCTCAGTCTCCGCGTCAGCTCCCTGGTCTCTGGACCTCACCGGTCTCCACTCTCCAGCCCCCCCGGTTCTCCGCTCCCCGTCTACGACTTGCCTCGGTATCTGCTTCTCGGTTACGCTACCAGAATCCCAGGTCTTGATCGCGTCTTTCCGCTTCAGCGAACTGGGTTCCGGCTGTCCCGCGACATGGTCTCCGCTACCCGGACTCGAGCTCCCCGGACTACGTGTCCGAGAGACTCCGCTGTCCGATCACCGGCGTCACCGTTCACAGTCTCCGCTAGTCTCCGCTCCCAGCTCATCGGTCTCCGCTCCGCTACTCGGTGCCCGATCCTGGTCTCCGCTGATCACTACCAGGTCTCCGCTCTTCTCTGTCGCTATGCGCTCCGGAACCCTCCCGCGCTGGAGCACAAGGCAGAATGGCCGAACAAGAAAAGAAAAAAAAGTAGACAAGCTCCTATGTATAGATGTGCAATATGTTATGTGTGTATAGGTAGGTGTGTGTATGTATGTATAGGTGTGTGTGTATGTATAGATAGCTGTGTATTATATGTGTGTGTATAGGCGGTAGGGTGTGTGGGGGTGGGTATGTATAGGGGTGGGGGTATGGAAAGGGCCGGTCGTGGTGATGTGGAGGGGTTGGTGCTGCGGTGTGTATGTATAGGTGCATGTTGTGTTACAGGTAGTAGGTGGTGCAGCGTGTGTATGTATAAGTGTGTGTTAATGTGTATGTATAAGGTGTGGGTGTGTGTATGTATAGGTGTGGGTATGTATGAAGGTTGTGGTTGGGCGGTTGGGACGGGGGGGATGAGGAGGAAGATAGGGGGGTCGGGGATGGAGAGGTCCGTCCAGTATGGTGTGGCGGGGAATGATCTGTATAGGCTTTGGTATGGCAGGTTGTGTGTGTGGGTATGTAAGGGGGATGTGGTTGAATGTGTGGGAGGAGTGGAATATATATCTGACTCTATATAACTGTGTTTTATATGTGTATTTGCGTATGTATACTCAGTATGTGTACTGGTACGCTGTTGTACACATGGGATAACTGTACTGTGTCAGGCCTAGTGAATATAAGTTTTCGTTTAACTACGTAGGTGGACAAAAGTGAGCATTTGTAACCTACACAGGAGGCAAGATGCTGTATGCATTGTACACTACTCGGAGAAATGCTGTGCATTTTACTACCCAGAGGGCGCAGGCTGTATGCAAGTTTACCATAAATGCGGCACGCTGATGCAGATTTTACAAGACAGCGCGGAACGGCTGTATGCATTTATGACTACTAGTGGTACGCTAGTATTGCATTTAGACATAATATCGGATGTGGTACACTGTAGCCAATTTTAGACTACATGGCGTTGGTTGATGGTATGCGCTGTATGCATTTTTATCTACAGTTGCGGAAACGGTGTATGCAGTTTATATGAGCAGAGGTGGACCACGCTGTATACAAGTAACAATACATTTAAGTGGCAAGAATTGTATTGATTTTACTTCTACAATGTCACCACCTGTATGCATTTTACATAAATGAGCGTTACGTGATGGTTGCTATCCGTATTTTTAACAAGCTGTCTTATAATTCTGTATCTGTTGTGGGGTATCTGGATTAACACACATTGCCATACCTTATTGTGGCTCTAGGTTTACAAGCCAGATGTTTACGTGTCAAATCCTTGTAGGTTTCATATCAGTGATTTCAGCTGAAAAAGTACACTGTCAGGGTGGGAATCTGTTATAAAGAAAATTGCAATACTTTTCGGGAGGGCTTAGTTTACAACCAACAGTATGTGTCAAATCCACGTAGTATTTATAGGGATGCGAGGTCCTTCGGCCGATGGTGAGAGGGGGGGGGGGATTCCGTGCCAGAGTAGGGCCCTCTCCGCTAATATCATTTACCTATCCCGGGGGGGAGAGGAGAGGAGAATCTCTTTCTTTTCGCGTTTTTGAAACGCGTGGGGGCGAGGGCAGAGCATATGGGGTGGGCTGGCGGAGGGAGAAGGGGGGGAGGGTATAGAGAAGGGGGGTGTGTCCCCTCGGTTTCCTCGTAATGGCGGGGGAGGCTAGAGGCTTCATACATCTATGGGTGGATGGGATAAGTTGTGTGTTGGGGCGTAGGGGAGAGGTGAGTGGTGGTGCTTAGTATAGAGATTGGGTGTGTGTTTGCATGGTATAGGTGTGGTGTTGTGGGTAGTAGTCAGGTTGTGTGTAGGGGGGTGTTTATTTGCTCCATATACTGTTTATATCATGTGTATTTGCGGTATGTATAATCAGTAGTGTGTAGATGTGTATGAGGGTAATATACTGTATGTGATATGTGAATATATATTTTTTATGCAGGATTGGGGATATTTATTTAGGGCTCTGCGCCATGTCAATTTTAGTTTTACACTACATGGTGGCACGCATGTATGCATTTTAAACTACATGGCAGCATGGTGTATGCATTTACATACAGGTGGCAGGTGTATGCATTCATACCCGCAGAGTTGTATGACATTTTACACTACAGTGCGGCACGCTGTATGCATTTTACAACTACACAAGCGGCACGCTGTATGCATTAATACTATTGGTGGTACAGCTTTGCTTTTACCCTACATGCTGGGTACAACTGTATGCATTTCTTATATACTACAAGGGGTCGTATGTTTTATATACCTGTGCGAGCTGTACGCATGTTTACTACATGTGCGCTTTACAACACTACTAATGGCACGCTGTCAGTACGACGTAATTAGCTGCATTTTAATACGCGACCGATTGATATCTTTGGCGGATAGTGATGGGTATCTTAACACACACTTGCAATACTTATTGTGGCTCTGTTTACAGCCATAGTTACTGTGAAATCCACATAGTTATACAGTGATTTCTTGATGAATTACACATTGTCAGTATGTGGGGAGGTATCTGTATATCGCACATTACCATACCTTATTGTGGCTTTATTTACAGCCATTTGTACGTAAATCCTAGGTTATACAATGATTTTCGTGAAATTACACTGTCATTTGGAATATCGTGATAACGCCATGGCATACCTTATTGGCCTCTAGTTTACAAACCAGATATTAGATGTTCGAAATCCACGTAGATATTTATAGGGGATACATGGAGATGTGTATGTATAGGGGATGTGGGTAGTATAGGGTGTGGTGTATGTATAGTGTGTTGGTATGTATAGAGTGTGTGTGTGTTGTAAAGTGTGTGTCGGTATGTATAAGGGTGTGAACTATATGGTATGATAAGGTGTGTGTATGTATAAGTGTGTGTGTATGTATAAGTGTGGGTAGTGTGGCATGTATAGGTGTGTGGGTGTGGGTATGTATAGGTGTGTGTATGAGGGGGTGATATCTGTGCCTTAATATTACTGTTACATATATGTGTATTTGACTATGTATGTATGACTCAGTATGTGTTGTGATGTATGATATATAATAGTTAGTGTGTGGAAATATGTATATTTTATGCAGTATTGGGGATAATTATTAAGGGCTTCTGCGCCAGTCCCAAATTTAGTTTTACACTACATGGTGAGCACGATGTATGCATTTAACACTACATGGCGGGGGGCCCACCATGCCTGTAGCATTTTACACTACACAGAAAAGTGGAAGGCTGTATTGCATTTTACCCTACATGGCGGTACACTGTATGCATTTTATACTACATGGCGGTGCGCTGTATGCATTTTATACTACATTGCGGAACGCTGTATGCATTTTATACTATATGGTGGCACGCTGTATACATTTCACACTACATAGTGGCACGCTGTATCTATTTTATACTTCATGTCAGCACGCTGTATGCATTTTACACTACATGGCGGCACGCTGCATCTGATTTTTACGCTGTATCTGTTGTGGGGTATCTGTACAACACACATTGCCATACCTTATTGTGGCTCTAGTTTACAGCCATATTTACGTGTGAAATCCACATAGTTTATACAGTGATTTTTGATAAAATTACACTGTCAGTTGTGGGGTATCTGTATATCGCACATTACCATACCTTATTGTGGCTCTGGTTTACAGCCATATTTACATGTGAAATCCACATAGTTTATACAGTGATTTTCGCTGAAATTACACTGTCAGTTGTGGGGTATCTGTATAACGCACATTGCAATACCTTATTGTGGCTCTAGTTTACAGCCAGATTTACGTGTCAAATCCTCGTAGTTTATACAGTGATTTTCGCTGAAATTACACTGTCAGTTGTGGGGTATCTGTATAACGCACATTGCAATACCTTTTGGGGGCTTTAGTTTACAACCAGATTCATGTGTCAAATCCACGTAGTTTATACAGTGAAAAGAAGGGCAAAATGATCAGTGACGTCAATGCAAAATTACTGCCGACATCCTCTGCACTCTTTTGGGGAGCTTTCCACATGTATCCGCGTTTAACAGAACAGGTTCTGTCATAATCTATGGAATCATCTGATGTCAGTGTAAAAAGAGTGCACTCTTTGATGTTATAGTGGGATCTTGGCCCTCAGCTCAGTCCTTTTGAGCTGGCACAGACGTTACCTTGTCAGGCTGCGTTCCCACTTCGCTTATTTGGGGAAGTTGGCCTCTGTAAGTGCACATGGAAGTGAAGAGTGAAGCGATTCTAAGAGCAGCGGCAGTCATGTGCGTGTCATACTAATACACAGCATTGTTTGAAGACCAAACCATGCTCCCTATGCATATTTAAGCACGGCAACGTTCTAGAACACCCTACAGACACTCTGCAGCCAGGAAATGCCTGTGTTTTAACGTGATTCGTTTTGATTCGATTCGGGTCGAATTGAATTTTTTCGAAAAATTTGGTGAATCGGGAAGAAACGAATTTTAACAAATTTGTCCAACTCTAGTCGTCATATGTATAATCAACTAACCGGCAGGTAATCATCAACAGTAGTCTTACCGGTTCTGACGTGTACTACCAGTTATGATGGAAATCCTGCCAGTCCTACAGTTAAACTATCTTGGTGCACAGTATGTATATGGCTGGGAGCCAAAACGCGTAAAGGAACATACCTGTATGTTATAGGACGGGATGTAAGGGTATAGAAAACACCTGATACTGACCCTATGACCTGAAAATAAGAGCTCTCGCCCTTACAAGGGCAGTACCAATTGCATGCCCTTTGCTAAACACGCCGCATCCCCCCTCCCTGACGCGTTTCCTTCTCCTTCTGATTCTTCAGAGGAACATAAGTATAAAATTGTCCCATGTGGTGTACTAAAATAGGTGAGCCCAGGTGCAGGGTCACTTGTCAGTTGTCCGGTGTGGAGACCTGGTTGATGATCCCTATATGGTCCTATAGAGATGCTGAGTCATGGGCAGGAAGATACGTAATCATCACCAGTAAGGCACTAGATGTCACAAATGTGATGTAATGCTATCTGTTAGCATGTGTAGTATCACAGATGGCCAGGTACTAATTTTAAGTAATGTTGTCAGCATGTTTTTTATCAGGTTGTAAAAGCTTTTTAAAAATTTGTAAATTCAGTGGACTGAACATATCCTGGAAGCCGGGTAGATCTGGTTTAGGGGGGAGGCATTTCAATTTTCACCTTAGGCAGCTAGTAGGCTAGAATCGACTCTTTGTGGGACCACGATTTGTTACAACTGACCTAGTCCCATTTTATGGGCAGGTTGCTGCAGCTGCTCTTGGGTTTATGCCCCCTTTTCCCTTACCCAGGAGCATGCACTGTCTGACTGTAAGGCTGTGAACATGGTAACCACATAGGATGACTGATGAAACCAGGACTTTCTGTGTGGAATTGGCCGCCTATTTCCCATTTCAGCAAAACAGGTCCTTCTATCAGGGTTTCACCAAAATTTACAGCCGAGAACAAAACCCTGACTTCTTCTGATGGATGAAGCCATAATTGTCACATACATCAATTACATCCACTTTGCCACATGGTCTATCAAAATGTTAGCTGAATCTGCTATTCAGTAGTTAAAACACAGTTTAAGTCGATAACTGGTAGTTAAAATGAAGTTTAAGCGGGTAGAAGGAAACTCAATAATTGAAGTAAAGTTCAATGCAATAGTTTGCTAAGTGAAGATATTTAGCTGTGGGTAGCTGTGCAAGAAAAGTCAGCCTGTGTTTTATCTGGATTAGCCTGTTTAATATGTCTGTGGGTATAAAGACTTGTCTCTGAGGACTTGAACATGCCCTATACTGTGTTACCACAAGAGTCTTAAAGTGACTAAGTATGGCATTTTTATTTTCACTTCTGTAATAACCAGGAAAACATATGAAACATTAAATTCACAATCACATTAAGTTATTTATGTTACAGTGCTATTGTTACTTATGTGTCAAAGTTTGCCCTGGTCCAGCAAGAATTAAAGAGTACCTGTCATGCAAAATAACCCCCCTAATCTAAATATATTTTCATAAACTGCCATTAGAGAGCACTGCCTCTATCCCTTCATTGTCCCTCTACATGCCTGTAAACTTAAGCAATGAGGTCCTAAAGCTGTATGCAAATGACCCATGAGTTGTCCAATGAGTCATTAGCATATTCAAGTTGTCCAGCTTATTCATGAGTGGGAGGCACAGCCATACCCCCAGTGCATGACTGACAGCCTGTATAATGATGTGAGGATGTATAATAATGTGCTTCCTGGTGCTGGCGGCCCCTGCAGCCAGTGTGTGTGTATAGGAGAGATACAACAGCTCCATGTTATAGCAGAACATGTCAGGTACTTGTGTAGCTGATGTCTGTGTCTCACACATGTGTATTAGGAGGATGCAGCATGTCAGCAGATGCAGCACACACACTAGCAATGCTTTACTATACATTACACACAGACATGAGAAGGGGGAGGAGTGGGGAGGGGTAACAGGGTTGACATCACTGCCTTTGACAATGTGACCAGCCTCATTTACATAATAAAGAAAAGATGATTTTATAATGATTAATGTATGAAATAACTAGATAAAGGCTGGGATGGATCCTTGTGAGCTGCTCCAACAGGTAGTAGTGACAGGACTAGTGACAGAGACCTGATGACAGGTGTCCTTTAACATACACGGAGCTCTGCCCCTTTCACCTGGCGCAGACATCCCCCTCTCATAAATACCCTGTGTGTGCTATAATCTTTGCTATACTTCTGCAACACTGGCAGGGCCGGCTGCAGGTCAGGACAGAGCCTCAGTGGGCCCCTTTACAATGAACTCAGGTGGTGGAATGAAGCATTCAGAAACTAAAACAGTCCCCTGTTCCCTTTAATATTCCCTAGTTTATCATCTCAAAGAGCCCCCTCTTGGATTATTTTAGATAAAGCCTCCACTAGCCTGGCACTTGCCCAGGTATGTCGGGTGATGGCGCCGGCCCTGGCTACTAGTTTTTAATATTTGGCTCTCTTTCTTGGCGATCCTTTTGTGTATGCAATTCTGTACCTTATATGTTATCTCAGTTGTGACCCGGATTGTTTACAACCCTTATTATGTGTATCTGTTTGTCTTGTTTCATGTCTGCACTGCACGAAGGGATGGATCATTTTCATGGTTGTCCTGTATCGCCTAGGGTACGCAGAGACAAGCAGGCAGGGCTGATAGGGAGCTGGAGTTTTAGGGTGCAGTGTTTTATCTGTGAGTCCAGTGTCGCCATTACAGTTAACGTGTGGCAACATCAGGCACTTGTACAAACAATTGTACATTAACATTAAATACCAAAATTATATTTTAGAATACAAAGTATTTGGTAGAAAACACTATACAAATAACATTCATTGAAATTGTATTCACCCAATATTTTAGTGGAAAATGGTCTTCAATGGTGAGTGTATCCCAATGTGTGGTGAAAATAAAAGCCAAGATTTGAGTTGTTAGAGTAACAATGCCGATAACTAAAAAGTCTCATGGTGAATTAGTTTTCCCACTAAGAAAAGTTAGGCTCTATCCACTGGATAGGGCCTAACTTGCTGATCAGTGGGGGTCTCAGTGTTGAAACCCCCACAGATCGCGAAAACGCAGCGTTCAGCAATTTGTGTTAGCTGCATAGAGATTAATGGAGCAGAACAGTCATGCACGGCCCTTCTGCTCCATTAGTCTGAGGGAGCGACGAGGGGTCTGACGGAGGTACATGGGACACCATCAGACCCCTTGTTTTCGTGATCTGTGGGGGTCTCAGCAGGGAGACCTCCACTAATCAACAAGATAGGCCCTATTCCGTGGATAGGGCCTAACCTTTCTTCGGGGGGAAACCCCTTTAAATTCCCAGAAAACTGTTATTCATGCTAGGATACATCAGAGAATATCACTGATCCAATTTATTGTTTTACATTTATATGTAGTTGTATAATATATATATATATATACACTCACCGGCCACTTTATTAGGTACACCATGCTAGTAACGGGTTGGACCCCCTTTTGCCTTTAGAACTGCCTCAGTTCTTCGTGGCATAGATTCAACAAGGTGGTGGAAGCATTCCTCAGAGATTTTGGTCCATATTGACATGATGGCATCACACAGTTGCCGCAGATTTGTCGGCTGCACATCCATGATGCTATTAATGAGTGGGAGTCACTGCGCTGCTTTCTGAGACAAAGGTTAATCAAAAATTCAGCGCACAGAATAAAAGACAACAGTGCCACCTAGTGGCTATATCAGTGCCCTGCAGGATGAAGATGGGGATAAAAATCTAGTTTTATAATGAATGTGTCTCCCAGAATGGAGACCTGCAGCTTTCAATCTGCTAAATTCATGCTATGGACAGATCCTCATGTGAATGACTGGTATGCAGCACAGTATACAAGATGCTGCAGCTCACCTCCACAAACTTGGGAAGATGGACTATAATATCAATACAAGACACTTTGAATGCAATGGAAGTCATTATGCTCAAAGGATTTTATGTAGATGACCCTGTCCTCATTTAGGCCATAATATTTGCAATGAAATATTTGAATTTAAATGAAGCAGAAGTGCTTTCAGGGGGCGTTACCAGAGCCTTTTCGGACCCTAGACTCTCTAGCTAATTTGCTCCAACCCACAGATTGTTACTTTGATGCTTCCCCCATCCCAACATCACCACTGTTACCTGAAAGCTTGTCACCGCAGTGAGTTCAATAAGTGTAGAGCCATGAGTGGTGACTTCATTGGGAAAGGGAATGGCCCATGGTACAGGGAGGTATGGAAGTGAATAAGCCAGAAAATCTATTTAGTAATGCCCACTATCATCCTCCCTGAAGCTTACTGATAAGACCTGGCTGGTGCCAGGAGCTGGGATTGCATGATACGCTGGCTCATCATGCACTAGTGTATGATACATTCCCCTCCATATTTCTGTCCTATTAAATACTGTCATATACGTTACTTTATAATTCATGGCAATTGTGAAAGAACCCTCATGTCGTATTATAAAATAACAGTGTATTATTTGCATTTGCCTGTATTTGCACACACTAGGTGTTTGGTATATCTGTACTAAATCTGCAGTAAAAACAGCACATGAGCATAAAGTGTTAAACGATCCCTAAAGTTTGACCAAATACATTAAGTAATGTCCTGCAGAATTGCTTCCAGATCCCTGTAAATTTGTTACAGAGGCCCTTAGTAAATGACCCCCATTGTGTGTACTGTTTGTCTAGTGTGCCCTTAAGGTAATTAAATATAAAATTCAACCTGTGTTGCTCTTTTATTTCGATCCACGAATCCCCATGTCCGTGGCTCGGTTAAATACATATTACTGGGTTTGTTCCTCACCCTATATAATCTCATTATGGTCCGGGTTTATAATAAATTAGAACTGGTGGCGGCTTATTGGGTTGATAACATTCTGTTTCACTGAGCCTAGTAAAAGGGGTCTTACAGCCATTCAGGGTTGTGATTTATTGCTGTGACATATCCAGAAGTTGCGTGGACAACTCTAAATTGCTTCCTGTGCCTTCCAGAACCTGTGCGTTTTGGGAATGTCTATAATAGGATAATTAATTGACCTTGCATACCCCTCAAGGGTCCAAAATGTCACGTTTTCGTCACAAACCTCTTAACCCCTCAACGACCTTGGACCTAAATGCCTGTCCAGGTTAGAAGGTAGTTTATGTCCCAGGATGTGCATTTATGTCCTGTACTGATGTCACCATGACAAAAGTCAATGGTGACATATATATATATATATTTATATATATACACATTTTATAATGTATTGCAAGACATGGATATACTGTATTTGGGGCAAATTAGGAATTTGAAATAGATGTGGATTATCATTATCTACAGGGTTTCTAGAAAAACATGACCATATCTGTGTTAAGGGTTTTGCCCTCCTAAATTTGATTTATTGTCTCTAAGCTGTTTGTCCTAAGAATTCTTAGAATCTCTTAAAATAATATGTATGGGTAACATCCTGAATCTCTGATCATGCTAAAGCTGTATATAAAGTGTATGAGTGCTATTTTATGACCAATTACAAACTAGATAGCAGATATTGGGAAACCTTACATGGTCTCCCTTTCTCCAACATTGAGCAAATGAGCAAACATACTTTACATTGACAGACAAGATACAGCAAGTATCACATCAGAGAAGTTATGGCCACAATATCGAATATGGTCTGTGAGTATATACTTCAGACAATTAGTACTAATAAGTGTTCTTGCATTACCATTCCCAACTCTTTGTATGCTTTGAGTGGTTCTGCACCACTGATTCCAACATAGTTAGAATTTTGTCTCTAGTTCTCTAGTTACTGATATTTTCTACTCTATACTGTTATAGCTTATCTGCCAGTAGAGATCCAAAACTAATATAGTAATGCTGCTCCAATAGTAGCCAATATAGTAACAGTCCCCTCCAGTAGCCGATATAGTAACAGTACTTACATTTTAGCAAATATAAGAACAGCCGCCTACTCACAGGGTCTCTCATTTGCCAGTATTCACAGGTCCCCACTTTAGCCAACAGTCAAAAGGCCCCCACTGTAGCCAATAGTCACCGGGCCTCCACTGTAGCCAATAGTCACAGGGCACCCACTGTAGCCAATAGTGACAGGGCCCCGCACTGTAGCCAATAGTGACAGGCCCTCACTGTACCAATTGGGACTGGGCCCCCACTGTAGTAGCAGCCCCCTCTGTTCTGGCCACATTGAGTACTATTAGTGCTATTATCACAGGATACTCAGATGGGGAAGAGACCCTTACCATAGTGCCAGGTGCCGGGCCCATCAGCAGATTTTTTTTTCCTGTGGCCAAGTGGGCCCTGGCACTTGTTGGGATGGACAGTTTTTACAATGGGGGTTTTCCCCCTTGGAGCCCATTCCGCTTATATGAGAAACAGCCATTGGTTATGGTATATTTGATGTGGTATTTATTGGACTCTAATACATTTAGATGTAGTTACACACAGCTTGCATTTATAGTATATGTGAAGATATAAGTAAATATATCATCTTAAGAATATAAAAAAAGCTTTATTATGTTTTGGATTTTAAATTTTATTGACTTACCAGCAATACCATGCCACAGAATATGTAACGCTAAGGTATTCCATTAACATAGTCTATGATCACTGGTCTGTCCTCTGGTTTTGTTACATCAGGAATTTCCCTTCTGCAAATAACATTATGGTTTCATGTAATCAGTCACACATCCTATTGCACCAATAGAGGACCAGCGCTGCTTCTGTTCTATGCCTATGTCTCATTGTGCAGACTTACTGTAGGCAATAATAAACCCCTTCCATCTTCTTTTCTGGGTGTCCCTCAGTCCCTCAGCAATATTACTGTATATGGCACTGGAGACAAGTTATACAATTGCTACCAGAGATCTTTTGTTTCTGCTTTGTATATAACATTTAAAGTCTCCTGAAAGTTTAATGTTACCTTAAAAGCCAGAAGTTTCTTTAATATTTATAAGCACAAAATCATCATAACTTTTACCAAGACAAGATGAGGTCAGAGCCAAAAATCATGGTTGCAGATGTGAAAAGATTGCTAACGTTAAATATTATAAGGTAAGTTGACCTTATCAGGGTCCATAAATAATAAAGTGAGCTTGGCTTGAAGGGCTGTATTTTGGAGTTGCCTATGAATTTATAAGCAGTCTTCTCCAGCATGTCTATAACACATCTTCTGAAGTCTTCTAAAAATTGTTTTTACCCATTGTTCACACTCATTTTTTTTCTTGGAAACGGCTATATTGTCAGTGACCAATCTTTGTGTGCAACATTTAACCAGCAGTAGTAGAGAGTGGTTTAGGGCAATGAAGGAAAAGAGTGTTGCATTTTAATTGATCTCTAACTCTTTAATAAACATTGCATTAATTAATACTAATAAAATCTGTGCTTCACTGCAATTCTCTGCCTGTAAAATATGCAGAATGTGGTTTTGAAATTAGTTTTTATTCTGTCCTGCACTAGTTTGAACACAGTCTTATTCCACTCCTGGCTGCATTCCTTCCACCTCACTCGTCTTTCTCTTGTTGAAGCATTACAACTAAAAAATGACCACAAAAAACTAAACTTAAGAATATCTCCTTAGCAATGGCTATGTTATCTTTCTTTTCCAATTATTTTAGCTCCTTTTAGGACCCCTTCCCTTCTGATAACATGATTTGTGTAATATCTCCTGAAGTACTGAGTTATAATTACATAGTAGCTCTATATGCAGAGGGGGAGAAGTGAGTCACAACATCTCCTTCATGGACCCCCCATTACCTCATGGTGA
This sequence comes from Engystomops pustulosus, assembly GCA_019512145.1. NCBI lineage: Eukaryota > Metazoa > Chordata > Amphibia > Anura > Leptodactylidae > Engystomops > Engystomops pustulosus. The sequence goes on from CM033649.1 coordinate 39,590,869, forward strand.
ATTGAAAATTTTACAAATAGCCTACAGGGTGGAATATTGCAAAAATGAGTTACATTATGCACCAAGGTAATGTTAACAGGGTCAGTGTAAGAATCTAATATGATTACCCATATTATGTTTATCCCGTTGATATCTTATTTTCTGTCAGGAGCTGCAGGTCACATTACCCAGGGTTTGGGACCTTCTGTGATGGATTGAGGGGGCTGTGGTATTACTGTATGAACACACCGTAGACCCTCATTATTTTGAGGTTTTCTCTAGTCAGACTACCATGACCAATCCCAGTGACTACTGTGGTCCTGTGCATGTATGGAAACCATCACAGCAGAACACAACACACACTGGCAGGAATCACTGAAACATTGAAACTGCTATTGGTACCAGATATGGAGACGACAGATTTTTTATTTTACTTAATGTCAAAATGTCCCAATTCCGAACAACTTTATTTTGTTTTTCCCTTCAATCCCTTTATCCGAGTAAATTTTTATGCATTTCTACAGAATTGATCATATTAAACTGGTTCAGTTACTTTAGTTCTGAACTCTCGCTGGGTTTGTCATATTTTTTTATGAGATGACATATTCTATGAGTGCCAGGTGACATGGCAGTATTCGGGGGCACGCTGCCTGCTTTCCGTCTCCCTGGCGGTGCTGAAGCCTCAGCTGGCCGAGTTCTGAGTTGCTGACAGAGCAGCACTACTTGGTATTGATAGCCTCGTCTGGCTGCAGTAATAGGAACGTTAACCTAAACTTGTATAGTTTCCATCACTGCTCTCCACTCAGGAGCCTCCATCCATCTCTGTGCCACTCGTCAATAACGCTGATGGACCCTCCAGACACTTATCAATATTTAACTCTCTCTCCCATTGACTCAGCAATTACCCAGTAATTGATTTAAGATTGATTATCGCCAGGATAACATTTTAATGTTGATAACTATCAGAATGTGAAATTATTTGTCTTTATAGACCTGTTTTCCTGCTGATTGATGTTCTGAGGGTTAATGAGGCATGAAAAAGCAACATATTCTTTAGAATGAGCAGCGATTCATCTTTTCTTGCAGTATTTGTAGCTTTGCATGGCTGGCTTTAGCACCCTGTGTACAATATATGAGTGTGGCATCTCATCTGTGTCCAGGGCGATGATCATTTTATGTTCCGACCTTGGAGACATGAAGAATTCCATTTCATGAATTGAAGATTTCCTAACATGTGCTCCATAATTTGATATCATGTCACAAAATAAGTCATGCTACAACTACAGTCCGATTCAAGTTTTAGTAACTCATAAAACATAACCTCACGTTATTTCGTGCACTTTTTTAACATCCTGTGATGTAGCAGAGCTAAAATCTATGCATTACCTGGCTGTAAAATGAAGGAAAAATCTTAGCCCTGCTACATCTGTATACATCATTGCAGTGCTATGTGTATTCCAGGAATAGCATTTATTCTAGTCATGGATCAGGTTTGAAAGAAGTTGCTTGGGAAAAGAAATACCTTTGCTGGGGTTTATTTGATTTAATTCATAGTATCATGGGATCCAGGCACAGAGGCAATGCCATGCTTATTTAATAGCAATGTTATGTATTATACATATCTATAACAATAGAGCAGGGTACGGAATTTGCTGAAAGGTAACATAGTCCTTGTAAGAAAAATCAAGAAAATGTGAACTCATCAATAAAACAATTCTATATCTTTTTTGGGAAAAAAATACACAAAACGGAAGTTTCTTCCAGTATAATGTGCATGTTTACTCTATTTTTACTCTACTTTCCTGTAAATGTTCTGGAAAATATATAAGTGACGCTGCAGCTAGATATATTGTCTGGATATTTGCATGTATTAATGAGTGGGAGTCACTGCGCTGCTTTCTGAGACAAAGGTTAATCAAAAATTCAGCGCACAGAATAAAAGACAACAGTGCCACCTAGTGGCTATAACAGTGCCCTGCAGGATGAAGATGGGGATAAAAATCTAGTTCTATAATGAATGTGTCTCCCAGAATGGAGACCTGCAGCTTTCAATCTCCTAAATTCATGCTATGGACAGATCCTCATGTGAATGACTGGTATGCAGCACAGTATACAAGATGCTGCAGCTCACCTCCACAAACTTGGGAAGATGGACTATAATATCAATACAAGACACTTTGAATGCAATGGAAGTCCTTATGCTCAAAGGATTTTATGTAGATGACCCTGTCCTCATTACAGACCATCCACAACCCCCCCTCCTTTCACATACAGTTGTTTTAGGCCATAATATTTGCATTGAAATATTTGAATTTAAATGAAGCAGAAGTGCTTTCAGGGGGCGTTACCAGAGGCTTTTCGGACCCTAGACTCTCTAGCTAATTTGCTCCAACCCACAGATTGTTACTTTGATGCTTCCCCCATCCCAACATCACCACTGTTACCTGAAAGCTTGTCACCGCAGTGAGTTCAATAAGTGTAGAGCCATGAGTGGTGACTTCATTGGGAAAGGGAATGGCCCATGGTACAGGGAGGTATGGAAGTGAATAAGCCAGAAAATCTATTTAGTAATGCCCACTATCATCCTCTCTAAAACCTCCTGATCGACCTGGCTGGTGCCAGGAGCTGGGATTGCATGATACGCTGGCTCATCATGCACTAGTGTATGATACATCCCCTTCCATATTTCTGTCCTATTAAATACTGGCATCTACATTACTTTATAATTCATGGCAATTGTGAAAGAATCCTCATGTCGTATTATAAAATAACAGTGTATTATTTGCATTTGCCAGTATTTGCACACACTAGGTGTGTGGTATATCTGTACTAAATCTGCAGTAAAAACAGCACATGAGCATAAAGTGTTAAACGATCCCTAAAGTTTGACCAAATACATTAAGTAATGTCCTGCAGAATTGCTTCCAGATCCCTGTAAATTTGTTACAGAGCCAATTTAGAAAGGCAGAGCTGCAGGAGGAGCAGTCAGCGCCTGTGGTGCACTAATGGGGGAAAAAATAGCAAAAGAGCAAACAAATATCAATTTCAAAGAAGTGTACCAAATCGGCCTATGCATGAGTACGAGGTACCTAATTTTACCATACAAAAACTGGGAAAAGTTATTGGGGCAGATTTATCAAGCTGTCTGAAAGTCAGAATATTTCCAGTTGCCCATGGCATATACAGGCGGTCCCCTACTTAAGGACACCCGACTTACAGACGACTCCTAGTTAAAGACGGACCCATCTTCCCACTGTGACCTCTGGTGAAGTCTCTGGATGTTACTACAGTCCCAGACTGCAATGATCAGCTGTAAGGTGTCTGTAATGAAGATTTATTGATAATTCTTGGTCCCATTACAGCAAAAAATTGTGAAACTCCGGTCACGGGGGCAAAAAAAAATTGTCTGGATGTACAATAATAAAATATACAGTTTTGACTTACATACAAATTCAACTTAAGAACAAACCTATGGACCCTATCTTGTACGTAACCCGGGGACTACCTGTATATATATATACACATTGGGGCAGATTTACTTACCCGGTCCGTTCGCGATCCAGCGGCGCGTTCTCTGCGGTGGATTCGGGTCCGGCTGGGATTCACTAAGGTAGTTCCTCCACCGTCCACCAGGTGGCGCTGCTGCGCTGAAAAGCATCTGAACGCACTGGAATTCACCGAGCCAGACCAAGTGAAGGTAAGCGCGTCCCAAGCTACCCTTTTTTGTTTTAAATGCGGTGGTTTTTCCGAATCCGTCGGGTTTTCGCTCGGCCACGCCCCCCTATTTCCGTTGTGTGCATGCCGGCGCCGATGCGCCACAATCCGATCGCGTGCGCCAAAATCCCGGGGCAATACAGGGAAAATCGGTGCAAATCGGAAATATTCGGGTAACAAGTCGGGAAAACGCGAATCGGGCCCTTAGTAAATGACCCCCATTGTGTGTACTGTTTGTCTAGTGTGCCCTTAAGGTAATTAAATATAAAATTCAACCTGTGTTGCTCTTTTATTTCGATCCACGAATCCCCATGTCCGTGGCTCGGTTAAATACATGTTATTGGGTTTGTTCCTCACCCTATATAATCTCATTATGGGCCGGGTTTATAATAAATTAGAACTGGTGGCGGCTTATTGGGTTGATAACATTCTGTTTCACTGAGCCTAGTAAAAGGGGTCTTATAGCCATTCAGGGTTGTGATTTATTGCTGTGACATATCCAGAAGTTGCGTGGACAACTCTAAATTGCTTCCTGAGCCTTCCAGAACCTGTGCGTTTTGGGAATGTCTATAATAGGATAATTAATTGACCTTGCATACCCCTCAGGGGTCCAAAATGTCACGTTTTCGTCACAAACCTCTTAACCCCTCAACGACCTTGGACCTAACTGCATGTCCAGGTTAGACGGTAGTTTATGTCCCAGGATGTACATTTATGTCCTGTACTGATGTCACCATGACACATTTATGTCCTGTACTGATGTCACCATGACAAAAGTCAATGGTGACAGCAGTGCAGGAACCCGGCTGTACGCAACAGCCAGGACTCCTGTGGATCACGATAGCCACAAACCCATCAGTGTAACTCTTTTGGTGCCTTGGTCAAACATGAACATGTATGTGATCGTCGCTCCCTATGATGCCATGAGAGACCCGAGGCTCTATGGTTTATGAAAATGTGTTACGATGTGCCATCATTTGTAAAAACTCAGTATATTGCAATATAGTAGTATTGCATTTATAAGGAGTCAGTCAGTCTAGGAAGTAGAGGTGTCTCAGGCAAGCTGCTGGACACCTTGGTCAGTAAGGAGACTGGGCCCAGAGCAGAGCTCCACAACAGTACTCTGTTCCTACACAACTAGCCCAGCCAGAAGCTACTTTACCATTCTGTGTGCAACCCTTCCTGAGGACCTGAGCTCCAACCAGCTGAAATTTTGCTGCTGTTAACTGTAAGTCACACTTTATTATGCCTAATTTTGATGTTAGAGTTTCTTGAACAGTAAATGATATTTTGACCTTATAATGTTGGTCCAGAAAATGTTAAATTTGTCATCTGTCACTTCTGCCAAATAAACCTCATATGGTAACATGTATATATATTTAAAGAGATGACTACAACTCAACTACTCCCACAGGAGGAGAATGAAATACTTGTCTGGGACTAGCTGTGTTACTGGGGATGAGGCGGCTGTATGTAGCTGTGTTACTGTGGAAGAGGCGGCTGTATGTAGCTGTGTTACTGGGAGCGAGGCGGCTGTATGTAGATGTATTACTGGGGATCAGGCGGCTGTATGTAGCAGTGTTACTTCGTGAATAGTGAGCAGGAGGACGTGTATGCACGCTGTACTTAGTGGGGGCCTCCACCAGATTTTGCGCCCAGGGGCCCCCACCAACCTTAATCCGGCCCTGACCCTTGTATTTCATTCTACCTCTTATCCAGTTATGCAGATTGGATTATTGGTTGTCAGCTTCATTAGTATCTATTATAGTAACTGGTCTCACACGAAAGCTGACAAATGAAATCATGGCATGCTTTACACATCCTCTTCACCACCTCCCTCTTCTGTACCTTATGTGAAAACACTGCAGAAAGTTATTTAACATGAACTGGCTGACTCCTGTAAGTCAATATTATCTAAAAGTGTAATACAGACAGTCCCCGATTTACATACAAGAAAGGTTCCTTGGGTTTGTACTTTTGTTGAATTTGTATGTAAGTCGGAACTGTATATTTTATAATTGTAGCTCCAGACAAATTTTTTTTTGTCCAGTGACAATTGGATTTTCAAAATTTTTAGCTGTAATTGGACCAAGGATTATCAATAAAACGTCATTACAGATGCCTTACAGCTGATCATTGCATCTGGGACTATAGTAAAGCATTCAGAGAGTTTCACTCGAGGCAGAGGGATCTGTCTGTAACTAAGGGTCATCTGTAAGTTGGATGTCCTTAAGCTGGGAACTGTCTTTATAGTACTAATCTCTGTATTGCAAAATGCATTATGCAATATTGTTTTTCTGTTCACAATAAATCCTCCTTCCCTAGACACACTTACTGGAACCAACTCCATATGGATATCAGTACTTTCCTTTTTGTTCTTCTATTGGTTATTGTAACACTGTAGATGGTGCTTTTTGCTTACTGTTGAGTTCATAGTAAGCATAGTAACATTGTTTTGTCCCTGAACATGGCACCATCAATGGATCTGTGGTCAGGTTTTGCAGCCTGCGTGTAGTCAGTGTGTAAACCATTTGCAACATCCCTGCCAATGCAAGCCCCTAATATGTGTGTTCCCCTAATAGAGAGTCTGATCATCTCCTCTGCAGGACACTACACATACACTTAGGTAATTGTGCAGCGGTAGATTCTACCTTTGTAGGCAAGGGTAAATATTGTTTATTGTTATCATCCAATGATATACCTCAATGCACTTAATTGTGAACTCAAGTGTAATTGGGGAAGGAGACCACCTGACCAGAGATTAAATAAACCCTTGGTCAGGGGAGGAGTTAAGAGAGTTCAGGCCCAGCTTCTGACTGAGAAGCACCACCTCAGAGCACATGCTCTTGCTACAGGCCCCTAGGCCTCAGCAACTACACAGAGTAACACAGGACAACCAAGTCAAAGCTGCAGCTTCCAGCATTGGACACAGCTACATCCCAGCCTGCCCCTGCATCCAGGCTGGTGACCCAACTCCGGAGGTTCCTTCTCCAAGATCACTCCAGTACCGCCTTTGTACAGAATCATTTGGCTTGTTGCAGCCGTTGGTTCGAATAAAGAACTGTAAGAACTGGTCCCTGCTATGGCTGTATCACCATCAAGGGCGCCCCATCTATCTACCAGTACCACAGCCTCTTCCTCATCTAATTTCTTGCACACTCCACCTGCTGGAGACCTGCCAGGCTGTGGGACAGCCCTCCGGTCCCCATACCAAGCACCGTGACACTAGCGTGCCTAGGCCACAACTCCGGTATTCTGGGCTCCGGCTGCCTCCAGGCCCCAAGAAAAGGCTAGGCCTTGGTGGGGGATGTTGCACATTACTGAACCATTTGTCTGCAAAAATGGTCTGTGTGTCAAATAAAAAATGAAGACTGACAAACAATGTCATCGGCTTGTCCCAACGACTTGAAGCATCACATGATTCTGTTAGCAATGATCCACAAAGACGGCACACAATTGAGAACACCCTGATCATTCAAATGTACTACCAGACATATAAATGGAATTTTGTAACACTTCACCTGAGGCTGAAGTTAATAATACAGTATAGGAAATGATCATCTAGGGACTTGAATGTGTTCTAAAACTTTTTACTCTCAGAAGGCAGATGAAGCTCTGTAAGCATCTTACAAAGATGTAAGCATTTCTCGTGCAAGTGTTTGGCAAACATAATGGGGCATATTTACTGAGGGTCCGCACACCGCATTTCTATCGGGTTTCCTGACTATTTCTGATTTGCGCCACATTTAACAGGGGTTTTTGGTGCACGTGATCAGATTTTGCCGCTGACTTTCATGCGTCACATATCAGGGGACGTGGCAGTCGGTCAACCCGACTGATTCGGACTAAGCGCAGGATTTCAAATTGTGTCACAAGATATGCACTCACATACACCTGGAAGAAGACTTCCTCCTCGTCGGACAACACACAGGACAGGGTAAGTAAATGTACCCCCAATATTGCCAAATAGTTGTATGTTTAATTAACCTACAGCATGTAACGCCTATTGGGTATGTACTTGTGATAGTAAGTACCAGGGCCAGCACTGAGCATACCTGGGCAAGTGTCAGGACCAGAGCTGCTGAGGGGGCCCACAAAAGGCTGTATATGAGGAATCAATGCGGGTGAAGAGGGCTGTATCTAATGAATCCAAAGGGTGTGAGGGGGGCTTATAAAATGGTGCTGAAGGTGCTGTATATAAAATAACCATGAGGGGGCTGTATATAAAATAACCATGAGGGGGCTGTATATAAAATAACCATGAGGGGGTTGTATATAAAACAACCATGAGGGGGTTGTATATAAAACAACCATGAGGGGGCTGTTTGGTAGGTTAAACTAGGGAATATTTTAGGGAACAGGAGACTGTTTAAGTTTCTGAATGTTGAATGCTGACATGTGAGTTGACGGCAAAGGGGCCCACTGAGGCTCTGTCACCCAGGGGCCTACTAAATCCTGGAGCCGACCCTGGTAAGCACCATTAATAGATCTCTCTGGCAGTGAATGGGTTTAACTTGCTTAGAGATAATTACTGCAACATTAGTCCATGTTTTTCACATATAATCCTTGTTAAGCTTCTGATAATACATTTTTAGGATCAAAGATGAGTAAATCTTCTCTGTATGCTGTAGGTTATGCATTTTTAATTTCTTTTATATTGGATGGCAGATGTCACCATACTGTACTGGGATGGTGCGACTTCTCATTATACATGCCAGCACTGAATATTCCACTAGGATATTGAGAATATTATGAGTTTCACAGAGCAGTTTTTCATTTTTTATTAGGGAAATTAATCTAATTGCATATTATCCCAATTGTATGCAGGACTGTTAATATTACATTGTCACCGGAGTGATGAAAAGTGACGGATGGACACAATTTTGGACTAGTGAGTCAGACACTATGATTTTAAATTGAAGATTTAATTAAAGATTAATATTTTGCTGTACAATCAATACTCTTAGTGGTAAGCTCACATCTTTTCTTACAGATTTATTTTAAAATTGTGAAATTAAGTAAAATTGTAGATTTTATGTTACGGCATTATTTTAGCATTTTTCTAAAATGTAAGAATATGATGTGCTTTAAACTAATAGATTCATATAATAAAATAGAACAGTGATCATAAAAAACCCACTGTGGAGAAAATTGCAAAGAAGAAAATAACACTTTAAAGCAGCAAAGCCACGGGTAACGAATATGATTTTGATGCCTTTTGTGTGTATATTATGTTAAATAAAGAAAGTTTTACTAAACCCATAAACTTTCCTCTATTGAGGGAATAACAGTGACTTCCTTCACTATGCAGTACTATTACGTCCCATTTATGGCACCCGCTCACAAGCAAAGGATTGGTAACCCACAATCAAGAGAAGGCGGAGATACTTAATAGGTTTTTTAGCTCTGTTTATTTACTAGAAGAAAGAACTTCTGATGTGGGTGGTGCCAGTGTGGGTCATGCATCCTGTAATATACTAGACGGCCTTAGGCTACATGTACACTGCCGTGTGCCCGCCGCACCGTAGAACGGCGCCGTAACACGGGAAAAGGTAGGACATGTCCTATCTTTTCCCGGGCTATTGAGCGGTACGGTGCCACACGTGTGCTGCACCGTACCGCTCCCATACCATGCCGTGAGCCCATAGAAGTGTATGGGGGACTTGTATCGGCCGTATATACATCCGCCGTATATACGTCCCCCATACATGTGTGTGAATGCAGCCTTAATGTTTTGGATGCGTTTAAAAATTAGACAAAAATACCACGTGGGAATCCGCCCTCTGGGTGTAGTCACATCTTGTAGTTAAAACAATTTAATCAGTTTTAAGTTGGTGGTTTTAGGAGCAGATTCTTATTTTAACAAGTGAAAGTCATAAACTTACAGGCGAATAACATTTGTGCTATCTTACTGCTGTACTACTATATACTGCTGTTAAAGGGCTTGTCAACTTCCAGCAAATAATTGATATGTTTTTCAAACAATAAATCCTTATTGGAACTAAATCACTGCTTATTGTCTTTCTATAGAAAGCTTTCATGTTTACTTCCACTGTATAGAAATCTGTCCATGGTCACACAGGTGTGTGGCTCGTTATATCGCATAGAGTAATCAGAGGTGTGTGACATAACGAGCACCAATATGACATCAAATCACCATGGACAGATTTCTATCCACTGGAAGTAAGCAATAAAATTTCCTATAGAATGTCTGACAGAAAACAGAGATCTAGAAAACCATGAGGAATGTATACAGAAACAGTAAGCTCAGTAACTTACATAACACAGTGTAATTTATCTATATTACACTGTGTTAAGAGAATAAGAGCTTAAAGAGGACCTGTTACCCAGAAATTCAGCACTAGGAGCTGCTAAAACAAACACAGCAGGTATTACACTGCTAGGGTTATCCGAAACCTCAGTTAACGCTATCTATCACCGCTGCAAAGTACAATAGAGGGGGGCAGGATTGTGGGCAGGACTGAGGCAGTGTCTGCTGCATGACGCGTGACCCTCGCCACCGAGCTATGGAGTGAGCGGCAGTCCGGTGAAGAGGCAGCGACTTGGACTGCCCCCTCATGTTAGTGTTAGATAGCGGAGGTTTCCAATAACACTAGCAGTGTAACACTGCAGCGTTTGTCTTAGCACTAGGAGCTGCTTACTTTGTAAGCAGCTCTTAGTGCAGAATTTCTGGGTGACAGGTCATCTTTAAGCCAAAAAAAAAGACAAAAAGGTTTAAAACATTCAATATAATTTTTTAATAAAAAAAAATAATGAAATAAAGTAAAATTAGTTGACCCGGTAACCATGAAAAAAAAAAAATTCCAGTAATGTAAAATTTTCATAAAATCCATTCTCAAAAATGTTCTAAAAAGTGATGAAAATAAGTTATGTGCGCAAAATGGTACCACTGAAAAGAACAACTCAACACCTAAAAAATAAGCCCTAAACCAGCTCTGTCAACCATAAGATAGTTATGTCTCCGCAAAGTTGGTATATTTTCTCTATATTAGTTTTTATTCAGAGTTCTTCAATAAGTTATTGACCAAGAAAAATGAAGTATTTTAAAGTGCATCTAAACTCTCAGAAAAAAAGCCCTAATATTTCCAAATTGCCAAAAAAAAAAAAAAAAGATTGAATAGCCTTTACGAAGTGACAATGCAAATCTGCTCTGAATGGTGCCCCTTCAATGCTCTGACATGTGCCCATACAGCAGTTTACCATCACATATGGGGTATTGTTATACTGGGGAGAGGTTAGATATCAAAGTGAAATCTGAGCAGATCCCTCAAAAGTTTGATTTTGTGTTTTTATGAACAAATCTACACAAATATAAGGATGCATCAAAAGCCAGGTCAACATAATGAAAACCTTCGGTAAATATAAGTTATCAAGGTATTTTGCTTTTATGACTATGTGAAGTTTTTGAATTTCAAAAATCGAGAATATTTCAAAATTTTTGCCAAATATACTGTATTTTTTGGACAATAAGGCACACAAAAAAATCCTTTGATTTTCTCAGAAATCAAAGGTGCGCCTTATAGTTCAATGCGCCTTATATATGAACCGTACTTGCAGACAACAGCTGCCTTGAACTGTGCACAGGTCTGGTCATTCATCCTTATAATCAGGTGCGCCTTATAGTCCAGTGCGCCTTATATATGAACCTAGACATTTTAGCACGCATTTATTGATAATGCGCCTTATACTCCGGTGCGCCTTATAGTCCGAAAAATAATCTAACATAAAGTACAATGTATTACAAGAAAAATCACATGGATCGTTTTAAGCGTTCCAAAGTTATAACCACTTGTAGTGACACAGGACAGATATGAAAAAATGGGCATGTCAGAAAGTGAAAAGTGGCTTCGGTGGCAAGGAGTTAATATGACCCGCTGGTTGCAGGACTGAGGTCTTCCTGCGACATCCAGTGCCTTGCAGACTTCCAGTGGATCATTGGGCTGTGTGCTAACCTGCACTCATTATGAATGCACACTCTCTCTGTGACCACCACCCACCACCTGACTTGCTGCTCCTCTGGTCAATAGAGGAAAGATTACAAGGGTAAGTATAGCATTAATGACCCTATTAGGATATTGTATGTACCTGTGTAAACTTTCGTAAAAGTGGAAAACCCCTCTAACAGGCAAAGGAATGTCTGCCTAAGGCAACAAGAAGCTTTGTCCTGGCCTTGCCTAAGGGGTTACAAGGTAGTCAAACTGTGTAAAACTGTGAAAGAAAAGTGACATCATTGATCATTTATGACTGCAGGCCTTTACCTTCTATTGTTAGGGTCAAACACAGCCCTTCCACTTAAATGCTGGTGGCCATATTGAATGCAGATATTGTCCTCTATGACCTCATTGGCAAGTTTTTTATGTGAATAGAGGCCCATAAACAAAACATATAAACAAAGCCCATAAGAAAATTTCATTTTTTCCAGCTTTCCATTGAATTGGATATTAAATAATGCCTCTAGGTAGTACAATGTGTCCTGTAAATGGAAACAATAAAACAGTTATTGCATTTGGGAGGATGGAGGTAAAAACAGAAATGGAAAAGGGCTGGGGTGGCTTAGGTGTTAAAGTACAAAAAAGCTCACTAACTGAAATGAGGGGTAGGGGGAAGTGGCACTCTGAGTGCTCTCTGTGGGCACCCAGGCCCATGCCCCAGCATAGTTCACAAGACAAGACTAAAAGACTAAAGACTTGTCCTGCACTTTCAGGGAACTTAAAGAAAATCTACCATTTGCTTTTATGCTATATGAACCAAAAGGTTTGGACAGGGCCTATTTATTATCATGGGTGCCCCTGTGATCCCTGTCTCAGATCGTGGGTGACCCGTGTCCCTCCATGTGCTCCCGCTCTGACAGCCCCAGACTCACCTGTCCCGGCTCCTGCTCCCCAGCAGACTGCCTCCTCGGGCGGGCGCCGGCTGTCGGAAATTTGGCTGAACACCTTCACTTTATTAACCAGCACCTCCCTTCCTTCCCAGTCGGATCTTTGTGCCTTCACCATTGAGTAAGTTTTCCTGCGACGTTCCGGTATGTTTCTGTTCCTGAGTCCTGTGTTCCTGCGTTCATGCATTGCTGTGTGTTCCTGTGAGTTCCTGCTCCTGGTCCCATGTTCCAGCATTTCTGTATGTTCCTGTGTTGTTGTGTTCCTGCATTCCTGTGCTCCTGTGTGCCTGTGTTCCCAATAGCCTGGACCTCCCATTGCTGACCCCGGATTGGACTTGACCTTGCATTTCTACCACCTGCCCTGATGCTATGCCTGATGCTGACCACAAGACAGTACCTTGACCTCGGCTGTCAACGCGGGCTAGTCACACCTGTAGAATGACCTGGTGGTACCCTGCCGCAGCTAGACCATCCCGTTTCGCGGCGGCTCTGGTGAAGACCATGTGCCACTGAGATTCCGGTCCCATGTGTCGGCTAGTACCATCTCCCACAGTGATCTTGACGGTAAGATCCGGCCATGGATCCCGCCGATGTTCCGCTGGCCGGTCCAATCTTGCCACCATTGTGGTCCAGTAATCCAGGCAGATTGCCGCACAACGCGAAAAGCTAAGGCAAGTCACCGCCATGCTGCAACAGCTGAACCTAGGCTATAGCTGTGCTCCCTGCACATAGAACTCATACCATCTCAATTTGTTACGGAGCGTTCCAAGGTGGCATTCATCGTCAGTCTCCTCTCCGGGAAAGCTCTGGCCTGGGCTACCCCTCTTTGGGACAGAGACGACCCTGGTCACATTTGCTATCTCAGCATTTCTGGTGGAGTTCCAGTCCTTGTTTGAAGAACCTGCATGGGCCTCCTCTGCTGAGACTGCCCTGATGAATCTGCACCAGGGGAATTCTTCCATGGGAGAATATGCTGTCCAGTTCTGTACCCTGGCCTCGGAACTGTCCTGGAACGATGCGGCCCTATCCACAGCTTTCAAAAGGGGACTCTCCTCTCACGTTAAGGCCACTCATTATCTGCTATCTACCCTGAGTGGTCTCATCACCCTAGCCACTCGGATTGTGAGATGAGTCGCTGCTGTGAGATATCCTGATATCAGTCCGAAGTTTATTTTTAATTTTTTTTTATTATTTAAAAACCTCATAAAGGTAAATTTGGGACCTGTAATTGGTCTTGGGTCCTTAATCGCCCTTACAGGTCTTCTTTGAGGGCCCTGTCGCCTAGTCGTGGCGTGCATCACCCCTCTCCTGTGTCCGTCCGAATAAAGGTTTCTACGCTGTACATACCGGTGAGTGCTGTGTCTTCTCTCTTCGTGGGATTGTTCGATTTGTACTGCATCCACATGTGCACCTCCTTGAAACAGCGACCTTGATACCAGTCCACACTCTTAGTTGCCACTGAGCTCGGGTTGCGTGGAGAGGGCGGTGCAGGTCCCACTGTTTTCTTTGCTTATGGTACATTTGTTCCATTTGACTTTGATAATATTCACATACTGCATTTATGGGCAATACATGTTATTAGTAATGTTTTGCCATATCTGCTGGTACAAAGGAAAACTTTCCTTTTGTATCATCGTCTGCAAAATGAAAACACAAGGATCCCTTTGAAGCAAATTGGACAGATTGGAAACCTTCTTCATTATAAAGTAGTCTGTGGCGCCATATCTAGACTTTGTAAGCTATTTATAAACTTTATACTGTTGGCTACAATTTTCATACGGCCCAGGGCTCATGACAGTCGTAATCCGCCCCAGCAAGCAGCTGAATAGAGCATTTAAAATGTGGTATCTCTTGTATCTCTTGCAATGACTAGGGAAAGACATTATATAGATAATATATTTTCTTTCATGAATTGACGTTCTTATAACACTTCATCCCATTCAGGCTGAATTCTTTTAGCACCGAGCTGTGATTTACATCTGATGCAGTGCAAAAGGAAATTCTTGTCAAAAGCCATAAATATATACCATCTCCATGTTCCCTCTGCTATGTTTATATCTCACTCTTCACATCGTGTTGTTGCCTCCTTTATTAAATCACTCGAAGATAACACTTTATAAACAGCCAAAGAAACCCATAACGAAGGCTTCTAATTAGCTGATCATCTCACTATAATCACTTCCAGAATACATTATCCTTAGGGTTGCGCGGGAGAGAGAGCTGAAACATATGCCAATTCTATCTTTCTATATATCTGCGTGTGTAGGCAGTGCATTTCAATCAATGTTCCCTGCTGAGGTGGAGAAATTTCTCAATCTGAAATGATTGTGCCGCCATTTGATGATAATTAGCTTATCTGTACACTTCTGTCCCTTACTAATCAACAAAGCGGCTTTGTATACTGACACCGTGCTCCACGACGGTAAATTCTCTGGATGTTAATTTTATAGCATAATTATATTGTATCATATATTAATTGCTTTGCCGTGGTGGGCTGTAGAGAAAGGATACGTCAGTATGAGTAAACTTTATGTATGTCAATCTTGTGCCATGGAAATAGACAAGGTACACAATGCAATCTTACAATTATGTCTTAAGTTCCCATTATGCTTTATTTATGCCCAATTTTAACAGATCATTTTCATATTGGCTAACAATTATCCGACTCCAAAATGTCATTGCAATTACTTTAGATGCCGGAGAGGGGAACAACTTTGCCTTCATTCCAGATCACCATACACAATGCATTCCCTACACAGTGCATACCCTTCTCCTGACCTGGTGGACATCTACCACCAGGATGAAGGATTGTGTACCAAAAACACTGACATACTGGTGTGTGCCCCTGGTTTTAATGCAACCTGGGATACCTCAGGCTAATTTGCATAATTTTTAAAGCCCTTTAATTCTTATATTCTTTTATAATTTTTAAAGCCCTTTAACTCTTACATTCTGACTTCCCATGGGTTTTGCACTTTTATTCTCAAAAGTAAGGGTAAAAGAAGCTTAAAGAACAGTGGATCCTTCCAGATGGGGCACACACCTGCAAGTAAGGTTGCTTGGTTTACAATGCTTCATCCTGGTGGAAGATGTCCTTTGTGGTCAACAGGTGCTAGTTTTTTTCCCAATGTGTTGTGTCATATAACTGGATTATTGGAGGTGCTGTGAATTGAGTTCCAACTTGCACTTAGTAGTTAGTAAAAACATGCACTCAAACTTAATGATGCAAAAAGAAAAATGTATTTATTAGCAGCTTCAGAGTTTACAAAACAAATGTGTGAAGTTTATCGAAGATGGTCTTACACAAAATCCAATGCTGCATTGGAGACAGCATGGGGGTCATTTACTAAGGGCCCAATTCGCATTTTCCCGACGTGTTACCCATATATTTCCGTTTTGCACCGATTTTCCCTGTATTGTCCCGTGTTTTTGGCGCACGCGATCGAATTGTGGCGCATCGGCGCTGGCATGCACGCGGCGGAAATGGGGGGCGTGGCCGAATGAAAACCCGACGGATTCGGAAAAACCACCGCATTTAAAAAAAAAAGTGTTGCGGGGACTTCACATGAATAGGCCGGTGAACTTCAGTACATTCCGGCGGGCCTCCCGGACTTTAGCGCAGCAGCGACACCTGGTGGACATCGGAGGAAACTACTTAGTGTAATCCCGGCTGGACCACGAATCCACCAAGAGAACGCACCACTGGATCCGGAAAGGACCGGGTAAGTAATCTGCCCCAGTGTGTGCTCAATCAAGGTTTGATGCGTAAAGTACTTTTGTACAGAATGGAAGTGCCATGGCCTAATAGAATAGTGGACAGTTTCAAAGGTCCCTGATACCAGTCATTGGCATCCAATCGCAGCTGCTTGGTGTGGTGAGTGATGGGAGCTCCCTCCCTCTGCCACTTAGCACCTGGGTCCATGTTTGACTAAATGTCTAAGGGGTTAAACACCTTAAAAAAGACGTACAGCATTAAAATTTGGGAGAACAAAATGGGCCAGCTGGTTGAGCTGGTTAAATACAGGTTAAGGATAATGTAGATTACAATGTAGTTTACAACTACCTGTACACTTAGGGATGTTTTTCAAGTGGAAGTTTTGAACCCTGGTCTTCTTCTTATCTCACCTAGTTCAGTGTTGCTCATTTATGATGAGGTGCAGTCCTCACAGAGGTCTACACCATCTGCGAGCTGGAGTGGATTTTAGCATGTTTTGATATTTGTGGTCAAAGATTGAAAATACAGTAAAGTTATTAAAGTAACATTTAGGATGAAAACCCACAGCATTGACATGTGGGTTCAGTTAGTTTAGTTTTTTGTTAAAAAAACATCTGATAATAAAAGAAATATACACAAGCTCAGCTGAGTGACAATCGTAGTTTGCTGGAAGATTGTGGAAGAACATTCACTGCACATAAAAATGTATTATTATTACAAGTGTTGATTTACCATTTTGCTTTCAAAAGCAGACAGGCCATGTGTTGGGCTCCTATTAACGGGTTTTATTTACTAAAACACTTGATTAGGAGTTTTGGTGCGTACCAGGCATACACTAGGTTATGGTTTGTGTCAATACAAAGAGTAATGGCAAGTAAATAAGGAGCTCATTCCATAAACATGACCATACATTATCATACCACATCTCATTTCCATGCCATAGAGATAGTAAATTTTAGCGTAGCGTGTCAATTTATTGAGCGGAGATGGATGGTACAATTAACGCTTGTCGCTTACCACACTTGATGATTGATTAGTGTACATGCAATTATGGTGATGAATGAATGGCGAAATTAACACTACTGAAGCAGTAATTGTCAGATGATGAGAGCTGGTTACTGTGTGCAAACAAATGAAAATCCCCATTCATCTGTTCTGACTTTGCAGCATTTAATATGGGATTTATGAAGAGATGGATATATAGATAGATAGATAGATAGATAGATAGATAGATAGATAGTATGATAGATAAGCCAAAAAATAGGCGCACTCCAAGGTTGTAGTCAAAAACGTGAGGGTGGACTTTATTCCATGGCAACGTGTGCGGTGGTTTAATCCCACTTTATCAAGCATAACAACAATCATTACATACAGCTATTTAAGGGCATAGTCTCTCATTGGTCAGATGGTGGTAAAGTCTGCCTATTTTTTTGGGACTATTACAACAAGAGCGTTTGCCACGGAACTACGGCTTTGCACACTTACCATTTAAACCAGTAGTTGCTGCTCCGGTTTTTCTTTTTTCGTAGATAGTATAGATAGATAGATAGATCCTTAGTCATGTACGTAGCCATACAGCATTGTGAAAAATTGCACAGAATTATGACGTAGGAACCACAGTAATGGGTCATTCACATTAACATTTGCTGCCCGGGCAAGCACATTTGGCAAGCTGCAGAGGAATGAGACTGCTGGATAAACATATCCCCACAACAGCCGCCTGATGAGGCCTAAAGCTCCGACCCAAAGTCACAGACCCCATTTTGATATGAACAACCTTTCCTCCGATCCAAACTACAACATGTGCATCTCAATACGAGCAGTGGAAGACAGACAAGCACATCATCCTATGATGGTGCTGATGCTCGCATATGAGCTCTAACATAGCACACAGAATGAAAATGAGGGCTGTTTGTATGCATATGGTTCTCCATTATCAAGCTGCTATCTCTCTGTATACAATGTGGTTGTTTAACCTGATGAAGGCATTGTTCAATCGCCGAAACGGTGTATTTTTATAGCACCAACCTATCGTAAAATAAATATCTGGAACCTTTGGAGGAAGAAGGAATATTTCACACCAACTGTTAAATCATGGACGTTTGATCTCCCATGAACCACCTTCACTACACCAGCTGCTCCTCTACGAGAGAAGAGTACCTACCTTCGTGCTTGACCATATCTTCACTGAAAGGTGAGCATTCTACCTCGCTTTTTATAGCACCCACCTTACCGCCTTACCTGATGAGTCTCTTGCGGTTTGTGTGCCCCACACTCTCCCAGCCAATAGTCCAGTTTCCGACAGACACATAAAAACTCTGATTAACTCTGTATTACTAACGAATTCCAGAAGGTTCCGAGTGAGAGAAGCAGATTCAGGTCGACATGGACTTCCGGCGTATACCTTGTGTATAGCCGAGTTTTCAGCACAAAAATGAATTCAGAAAAACCTCACCTCAGCTTTTACACAACAATAAAAAGAAAAACTACTACTCGTCCTCCGGACGCCCTGGATGCTCGGCGTGGCTCTGGCATCTACTCTAGATGCTTTAGCTGTATTGCCAGCAGAGATGCATGCACACGAACGGCCGCACACTATGATGAGGCGGTGTCGCCACTGATGACGCAACAGAGGTGTTCTGCAGCTGTTACAGCAAAGAGAAGAAAGAAAAGGAGCCACGTGGACCGGAGCATCTGGGAGCTGTGCCAGGCATTGGGACCACCGAAGGTGAATATGTAAGTTTGTGTTTTTTTATGTTGCTTGGTAAACTGTAGGCTGGCGTGGCTGTGTACTACTGAGGCAGGCTGGGCTGGCTGAACTACTGGGGCTGGTCGGTATAGCTACAGGGGCTGACGGGCCATACTACTGGAGCTGGCTATATTCTACAGAGGGCTGGCTGTATACTACGTTGGTTGCTGAAACGCAGGGGGCTGGACGACATATACTAACAGGGCTGGCTTGGCTGATACTACAGGGGTGCTTGCTCAGGCTGTATACTATATGGGGCTAGCTCTATGGCTGACTATACTAGGGGGCTGGTGCTATACTACATGGGCTGGCTGTCTGTATACTACATGGGGCTGTCTGTATACGTACATGGGCGCGAACTCAGGTCGCCTGGCTTGTCTGTCTACATACTAGGGGCCTGGCTATATACAAGGGGGGTGCAGGGTCTTGTATACTACTAGGGGCTGGTCTGGGCTTGTATAGTACAGTGGGCTGAATTGGCCTATACACTATGGGGGATTAAAATCTATATATACAGGGGGATGCTGGCTATACTCCTGGGGGCTGGCTATACACTATGTGGTAGGTTATACTAACTGGGATGGCTGGCTATATACTACTGGGGACTGGCTGGCTATATACTACTGGGGGCTGTCTGGCTATATAACAACAGGGAGATGTCTGGCTATTACTGACCATGCATTTCCCACCCTCGGGCTTATACCAGGTCAATAGGTTTTCCCAGTTTTTGGTGGTAAAATTGAGGGGTTCTTGGCTTTACTCGATTGGCTTATACTTGAGTATACATGGTAGTTATGCGCTGAGCATACAGATTACTACATCAGGTGAACGACACTCACCCATCCACTTTTTTTTATTATTCAGTGTAAACCTATTAGTGTACCCCCTCTCTTTCCTCTCTTTCTAGCATGAAGTTAGATATTTTAGATAATTTAAACTTCAAGTTGTGGGGGATTTTATCGGTAAGTACATGAGGCATGGTGGTAGACAACTTGACTAGTCTGCACAGAACCTTTACCTCAGTCACATAAAAGATCTACAAACAAAATTTACAAAAATTCTTCTAGAAACCTTCCTGAAATGTGGAAGCTATGAATTGAGGAACCACCAGTTAAATTTTCTTAGCTGTGGATTTATAATATGAAGGAGGGGCTCAATGAAGGCGCTCGCATCAGTGTAAATGAATGAAGGTCTATGCGCAATAAGTGGCTTCTTCTATGCAATTCAAATGATAAGGATATTTAGATTTTGGATAGGTTTTAAAATCTAAAATAATCCAAATAACTAAATCATTGCCTGTTTGCTTGTGGGTAGGACACTTTTTTTTTCAAGTTAATAAATACCAGCAAAGTGATCAAAAACATATAATAAATACGATGGTTGCTGTCTGAGATCCCGCAAGAATCTATCATTCTAACCCTTTCACTGAGATCATGCTCATTTTCCGCCCATTGAAAGAAAATCCTAGGGAAGCGAGAGTGGATTCAGTTGCTTGACATTACCCACCGGGTTATAAAATATCGAGCCTCTGCCCTGTGCTTCTAAGAATCTCTCTTCCATACCTAATTGGAGTCTCACGGCTCCATAGGGGCTGAGGCAGAAAATAAAGTTAACTCAGACACAAGGAACCACAATAAGACCCGCATATTACAGCTCTTGGCTACTGGTAAGAATTTTTACATATAAATTCTGAAAAAGATTTTTCTATATACAGTCAGCAAACCATCATTATCCCCAAGCGTTTCATCTTCCTCTGCCTTAACTTCCATATGTAATTTATTGTGAAATACCAGCAGGGGTCTTATATTTGACAAAACAAGGCATTGACTATAATAAATTGTAGAACAAATATTTCTGAAAACCATTCTTATATTTTATAGTAATCCATTTATTGCATCAGCAGACTTTGCCAGGGGTAAGCTACCATTCCATTTTCTCTTGCTTCACAGGACTTTGATCATAATACCTAATATACTCGGTGCTGATTACAGAGTCTCGAGTAGACTTCAATCCATAGTGTGGGCCCAAAATTACCGCTTGGGTATTTGTCAGGGCATCGATAACAGACTTCTCAAGGTGTTGCAAAGTGTAAGATCTCAGGAACGGTAAAATGTTACAATGACACAGAAGAAGTATACGTTTTCAGTGTATATTATCAAGCCATATAAGGTGATTGTACAAGACTAGTTTCATCTACAAGTTTTGATTTTTACTTCTGTAGCAACAGGAATACTAAGTTTGCCACCTTTTCCTCATGTTTTTTGTAATATTGTAAATGTGAGGGGGTAGGATATTAAGTTTGCTATCAACTAAAACGATGGAACAGTCGGTGCCATGAGAGCGAGCGCACAGTTTATGACATTAGGCAAACAATGTCCATAGTCTGGCACACCAACACGCATAGACCTGTTACTGCTGGCAGGAACGTGATCAGAATGGACTCAGGGATGTTGGAAAGGGTGAGCAGAAGACTTTTTAGGCTCGGAGGGGGCTGGCTGGCGATTATTTACGGGGGCTGGCTGTAGATATAGACTTGGAGCTGTATATAATATTACTAGGGTGGCCATCTTATACACTGGGGCATGGCTATACTGATGGCATGATCTAGGGGCGGCGGGCTTTATACTGGGGGCTCTGGCTATATACGGAGGGCGCGCGCTAATATACTTGGATGGCTGGGCTATATACTGGGGCTAGGAAGGCTTATATACTGCAGGCAGGTGGATCTGGGTGTGCTATTACTGGGCTGGCTGGCTATATTCTGGGGGCTGACAGGCTATAACTAGGGGCTGGCTGGCGATATACTGAAGGCAGGGGGCTGGTTGTCTATAAACTAGGGGCAGGGACTGGCTATTATATACTGGTGAGTAGGGGCTGGCTAGTTATGATACTGAGCACAGGGGGCCGGCCTATGTTTTCCGAGGGACAGGGGGCTGACTAACTATGTACTGGTGAAGACTTTACCATGTATTTCCCACCCTAGGCTTTATACTCAAGTCAATATGTTTCCTAGTTTTTTGTGTTAAAATTCGGGCCTCGGCTTATATTTGGTCGGGTTATACCGAGATACCATTATATTAAACTTATTAAAATGTTGGCACTGGTTATTTTGATTTAAAGATAAAGCCTCTCAATTCTTTACTCATCAGCCAGTACTGGGATTCCATTTTTGTGTGTAAGTGGATGGAGAGAGACAGCAGAGGCCTGTGTGTGAGTGGATGGGAGGATGTAATGGAGCTTTGGTGTGAATGAATGTATGGTACAGATCTGTTCTTATGTGTACAGATGAAGCGAGAGGTGTGTTTATGTAGATGCAGCATATTATTAGGCACCACAGAGGGAATTTTATGGTGTAAAAAAATTTTTCCTTTTTGATGACTAAATCTGAGGGTGTTTCCTATAGAAGGAGAGCCTATGTAATTCTGTGTTCTAAGTGAATTTTGTGCATTGAGTAAACAAAAAGGTACATCCCTACAACACAATACATAAAACACCTCCATGAACATCTACGCAGAAGGAACGAAAGGAAACTAGAACAACGCGAATCTTCAGAGACGCGCGACTCGACTATTGAACGTAGGTCTACAAATGGCAGGACAGGCTATCTACTATACATCTCTCGACGAAGAATAAACAGAGACCCGCCACTCAGCATGGAAGGGAAATCAAGATCCAGAAAGTCCTTCTTTCTTTTAGGTCCAACCGGGGACACCCGGACAAGAGGGAAGATGAGGGGGGGCAAGAAACCAACCCGATATCAACCCCTCCAACAATGGCAACTGATCCCATCACTTTACCATTGACCTAATCCCAGAAGTGACACACACTGTGTAACATCTCATTATATTTTTAGCCCAGCAGAACTCCTTCTTTCCAGAAAGGTCTTTCCTTCTGTCCTTCTTACAGATACGATTACTTTCTCTCTGTGACATGGACCTACAAAGATTTTACAAGAAACATAAGACTCAAAAGCACATTTTCAGAATCCCACAAAACAGATTTCCCCACCAACCTCCACCACAGGCATATCCCATAAACATACGGAACCTAGGCTCAGATAACAAAGTACATTCATGTCGCCCAAGAATCACAAGTGTGAACCTTCATCTACTACAAAAGGAATTACGATTCAGACGCAACCTTGCCACCAGACAGAGACATGCACCACACAACCTTCAGTAGTGCTAAAAGGCTCCTTTAGAGACGTAATGTCATAAAAATATTGGACTCTAAACTCAGCTTAACGGGGGGCAGACGGGATGCAGACGAAAACGTAATAATACACAGAATTGAAGAACGTATGTCCCAATTAATTGACACCAACAATTCCTAAGCGTCAAACAGGAAACGACATCGACTACCAGTAGGAGTGTAGCAACTGACATTCAAAAGAGTTTAGACAAGTACACTTGGGCATCATGAGTGTCGAAATACGCTAAAATTCCTCAAAAAAACGAGTACCATAATCCCAGTCTCGACACATTGCCCAGATCCTAAAGAATTTGAACAATCCCCCGGTCAGCCGGGATTGTTGCGACTCCAATCGGGATACCTACTGATTCATCTCTCTCACCACTGTCAATTTATTGGAAAAATGATCTCCTACTCACTGGTCAAAACTACTAGTCTTTCCTTTGGAACATCAGAATTTCATTCAAGACTCAAGATCCTACAGCTACACCCGGTACCATTCTTACCACATTTGACGTTAAAGCGCCTGTACACATCCATCCGACAGACATGGGCAAATGCTGCTGTACAGAAACTACTCATTCACACACAATACCAACAACTTGAAATGACTTCATTATGGATCTCTTATAGAGATGAGGCGGAACATTCTCTCCGTCACAGCTGTGATGCGTTCGAGCATTAGCGTACTCGAAACTATCGTTGCTCGGCAACACGCAGGAAATACTTGCCACTCGAGAAACTGGCACTCCATCACACGCAGGAGACTACGGCACTCCACCAGCATGACGTGGACCTTCCGTCATAGCATGTTGGGCTGGCCAGATCAGGTGACCCTGAGGATAGCATAGCCCTGCCCGCGCTGCTCGGATCATATCTGTGGCTGGATGCCGCTAGGGGAGAGAGCTGTCTGCTGGGTCAGGGAAAGCGTTAGGGTGTTCTATTAGGAATAGTGTTAGCAGGAGTGATTCACAAGACCCAACAGCCCTCTTAGGGCTACACATAAACGTTATATCTTTTTTTTTTTTTTGCTGGTGGCTGGGCTGCTGGCACCTAGTAGTGCAGCTAGTACCAATTGTGAGGAATTTGCAGGGGGACTGCTACCTGTTTGGTGTTAGCCTTATATGACACACATACTCCACCTCAAACACCAAGTGGGAAAATTATTAGGGGTTTGATTTCAATTAGGCACAGTCTGCCATTTACTTTTTATTTTACGTTTATTTTTAATAACTCAGGTCATCCACGGCATAGCAGTGCTTGCTTTCATACTGCGAGAAAATAGCCATAGGAGATCCAACGGCTACTTACGCCTACAGTATCGTTATATATATTGATTGGTGGTGATTCGCTGGGGCTGTCCTTGCTGCAGTGCATCTACTAGCAAATGTGAGCAATTATTGTAGTGAGAGTTGCGACCGCTGTGTTTTGCGCTATATCTAGCCATATCCATCGCAAAGACCGAAGTGGAAAATTATTGGGGTGGGATTTCAATTGAGGGCCAACAGTCTGCAGTTTCTTTTTATTTTACGTTTATTTTTCATACCTCAGCGTCATCTCATCAGTGTGCTTCATACTTGGCTAGAAAAATAGCCATAGGAGAATCCAACGGCTTACTTACGCTACAGTAGCGTTATATATTTAGATTTCTGTGTGACTGCCCTGGTGGCTTTCCTTGCTGCAGGGATTGATGCTTCTAGCAAATTGTAAGCAATTGTAGGTAGAGTTGCGCCCGCGTGTTTTGCGCTTAGTGAACGCCATATCCATCGCAAAACCGAAGTGGGAAATAATTAGGGTTGGATTTCAATTAGGCACAGTCTGCCATTCCTTTTTTATTTACGTTTATTTTAATAACTCAGCGTCATCATCATCTGGCATAGCTGTGCTTTCATACTTGAGTAGGAATAGCCATAGGAGAATCCAAACGGCTTACTTACGCCTACAGTAGCGTTATATATATTTGATTTCTGGTTGATCTGCTGGTGGCTGTCCTTGCTGCAGTGCATCTACTAGCAAATGTGAGCAATTTTAGTAAGACTTGCGACCGCTGTGTTTGGCGCTAGTGACGCACATACTCATCGCAAAGCACCGAAGTGGGAAAATTTATTAGGGGTTGGATTTCAATAGGCACAGTCTGCCATTTCCTTTTATTTACGTTTATTTTTTTAATAACATCAGCTTCCACTCATCGGCATAGCAGTGTGCTTTCATACTTGCTAGAATAACATGCGAGCAATAGGATAGCATTGTTTGGTTTTAAAAACTAAAAAAACACAAAAAAACTACACAACCAAAAAACTCAAAAAAAAGTTAAAAAAAATTAAAATTATAACTTTCATTTCAAAATGTTGTTAAACCAGGTGCTGGGCGCGAAGGCACGAGGTCGGGGACGTGTGGCGTCCAACACCTAGCAGGACTTCAGAGGGCCTTGTTCCTGGGCGATCTAATGTCGACGACCCATAACCTCTCTGATGATGTAAGTACAGGGGAAACGCCGGCATGAGCTAAGCCACTCCCTAGTTTTCAATGTCTAAGTTACTGGGACTCGTGGTAGATGAACGTGTTGCAGGCCAACCGTGGTCTGACAGTGATTTCGTGGACTATGCCCGACAATGTACATTGTGAGAGCATATTTGTGGCCCAGCCATGTCATGTCTTCCCCGCACACCACCAATTTCACCCGCGAAACGGCACACTCCTTCCAGCTCCTTGAACGCTGTTCCATCGATAGTTTGCCGAATTGGACTATTATGCCCACAATCCTTTTTGGGCGTTAACATCATGCTGTCTCCCTCCTCCACCCATCCACGTCTCCCCCTCCCAGGAAGTTGCATTGAACGGCCTCCTCTGATGAGCTGTGGTTGCACTAGGAACCCTTCCCACAGTCACAAACACATTGTCCGTTGGCTGCTAGAGCATTTTTCCGTATGACCAGGGTTTATCCACAATCGTCAGGTGTGGCAAAAAGAAGAACATTTACCCACGAAGTCCGGTCGGGATGATTACGCTCTTTACGATATTGCAGACGTGTCGTATAAAGAAGGATTCAATCCAGGCGGATCCACGACGGCGCAGGACTAAGAAAGAGCTAAACCCTACCAATAGGACCATTAACTACCCCTGAACCCGTTCAGACCGAGACGTTAAGTGTCGGAGACTGTGCAATCGTCCAGTTGAGTGTCCGACTTGAGAGACACGTTGTAGACCAAGTATGTGGAAGGTGTCTCAGTCACCTGGGGCCAGGCACAGTCTTCGGATGGGGGAGCCACACACTTGGAGGGATCATAGGAGGATGATTCGTTGACACATACCCAAAGCTGCGGTTTGAGCCTTTTGAACACCTATGCTCTGAGACGAGGAGAGTCCTCGACCAGTAACAACGCTTGAAAGAGGTCAGTGGTGGGCCAAGACGGAGTCGCAGGGCCATGAGCTGTGTACCAGTAGCACAGCCCAATGTTTCAACTATGTAAGCTATCCGTGAGCGAGGCCCTTCTGCTGCGAGCGGCCTAAGAATTTCAGAGTCTGGATTGTTCTTTAAGGAAAAACCGGTTACCGACGGTACTGAGTTGGGATGGCAACATGTTTGCCAACCACCAGCTCAGCAGGGGTTCCACCACGTATAACTAACTACCAAAACCACAGTATGCGCCAGCATAATGAAGCTAAAAACCCCCCACTCATGGCACACAAGCCCGTTCACCTCCGCCCCGTGCCACCAGAAAGGGGGGCGGTGAGGGCTCTCTCCCGCTGTGCTACTCCGCTGTATGTATCCACCTCTGCGCGTCGGCACCACCTGCCCTAAGACACCATTCCACGCGAAAACGCCTAATGCTCCTCCACATCTCCCAGCAAACCACTTCAGTTTCCTCTCCATCTAGCCCCAGAGCTGCTGTAGAGAGACAACGGCAATATAATAGTGCAGCCACACGCATAGCAAATCGCCCAAGTCCCTTAAATTTGTCTTTGCCAGCATCTCAGATGGCTCACCTATGATCTGCCCAATATAGTCTAGTAGGACGCGAGGCCTTTCGCAACCTCATGGCGGCGCGGCCGCCCCTCGTAACATTCGTAGTCACCCAAGTGCCGCCACTACTTTTCCAGTGTGCCGGCCAGCCCGTCACCGCATCAACGTGCCAACCACACCTCATCCGGTGCTTTTCGCTGACCAAACGCCGTTGCTGACAAGGTCACCTGACCACCGGAACAACGTGGACCGATGCTGCCGGCAGGGCCACTAATATATCGTGACGCGCACATTTGGGTTAACTTGGTGAGGTGGGACCGATTCTTGAGACCCTGTGGCCTGGTCATATACTGCCGACGCCGAGGATTCGGGCCTACCTCGTCCAGGTGGTTCCAAAAGGCCTACTATGGCCTCCTCCTCCTCCCCACCCCTCCTCCACCTCCTACCTTCGAATCCACCTGGGCCATGGCACCATCATTAAGTCTGTACTCAGGCACAAAGCACAGTCCGTTGCTAATGCGACACAAGGCGGGTGCTCAAACTGCTTTACCTATGGCGATTAAGGACACACGCCCAAAACGAGTATACAAGGCATCACGGCGCAACTGATCTGTGGCTGGCACCCGTATGAACCTTAGGCCATGGCAAATGTTGTGATTGTGACAACGGCCGTAAACGTCTGGTTGGCGGCTTCTGCACTCGGCAAATGACTGACAATATGTGCCATCCTGCCCATGTTGGTTTAAATCTGATAGATTCAAAAGCTTCCATCCGGACAAGACCTCCAATCTGTCTCTAAACATTGCTCACCAAGTGCGCCGCATCGTGCGCATTTCGTAATGTCCCGCACAAGTTGGCTGCCACTCTCAGGCAGCGCAGCGCCGCTTCCAACTGCCCGCTCACAAGACTACGTTGTGACCGTGCCCACGAGGTGGAATTTCAACACTGCCAATGTTATGGCCCAAGTGTTACCAGCGCGCGAGCCATTGGTAGATGCCAGATGTCAACTTCCCCACAACTTGGTATAGTCCAGGTCATCGCTTCCTAAGTCTACAATGAGGAGAGTGGTGGGACGTGGAGTCTTATATCTGTCCAGTTGCTGAGATAACTTTGAAGAAGCAACACAGATAGGTCATGGCGATGCCGTCCATCATCGCCTACACCAATCCCGTACTCTTGGACTTTCTGGAAAAAATCTCTGACATCAGCATGAAAAGTCGGAAGCCGTGTCTTCAGTCACACGAGACGGAGGCAACAATTTCCCCCACCGACTACGAGTGATATTAAATTATAATGATCGTCGAATTAATATTGTCGAACCAAAAGGTGCAGTAGTCTCGGTATCCGCTGTACGTATAATCCACAGCAGACAACGCACTTACAACATCAAGGAATCAATTCCAGTAATGTGACCGTCTCCTAGCTCCCAAGATAAGCGCCCTCCCCCAACACCAAACCGCCAAGCCAAACGCCGTTTCAGATTAAAGGTTTGGCCAGAAGACGCTGCAACGATTAACTGGTAACCAATATGCAACCAATAAAGGCAAACTTCCCAAGCTTCTTGCGCGCCAACCAGACGCCGCGTCCGGTAGCCCAAAACACCGGTTTAGCCTAACTCTATATATCAGACGAGTGTCATCATATCTCCATGGTCGCTTCAAACTAATGTAGACACAGTAATAAAAAAACCCGAGGTACCCCGCATTACTACGCAGAGCGTTGTCGCAAAGCAGCCACGCCATTTGGCAGACGAATAAAACCTTCAGCGTGTTCATTCGCATCGCTTCCTATACTTTACTTCATGGAAGTATCGTACCGGGAGTGCGCGATCCGTAATGCCGTGCCCAGGGTAAGCTGAGGAAGTTCTATCGGCACGCGCCATTCGTGCCCCACCCAACCTTCCACACCCAGCCCCTCCCCTGCACCTACTCATCTCCCTCTGTCCCCACCCCACCCTCTCCTCTTCTTTTCCCACCCCTTTCTACCCCCCCATCTCCGCTCAACGCCCACACCGTTCTTTCCTATAATCCAACACGCCCCCCATACCTCATCAACCCCTCCTGCCCTAACTATCCCCCACCCCTTACCCCCTCCCTACCCCTCCTCACCTTTTTCCTTCCGTTGTAGCTATCCATCACGCCCCGCACCCCCACCCCTTCTTCTACTACTACCCGCCCAACCTTTCTACTACCCGTACAGCTCAAGTCATGTACCCGCCTACCCTTCTTATGCCAAATCCTGCCTGCGCAAAACATTCTTCGCCTCCCCCGATTCCCTACGCCACCTGCCTCCTGCCCCCTCTAAAGCCCCCCCCCGCCCCCATTCCCCCGCATCTCCTACCCGCCGGACCTCTTTTCATCCACTACGACAACAATACACTATCAAACGCCCTCACTATTTTACCACTTCAGACCACCCCCCCTTTTCCTCCCCCTCCTCACAAATTGCGCCCCTGTACAACACGCATACCTCCCCAGACAGAATTCATGACTCCTCCTTCGTTACCCTTCTTTACCCTTCCCGCTGTCTTAACCAGTCTACTGCCTTCCCGTGCCGCTCAACCTTTTGCGTCATACGCCAGCTTTTATGCAGTCACCCGCCACCACCCCCCACACCCTTAACCCCCTATAATCCTCGCAATTCGAAGCACTTTCGTTTTACCCCATCCCCCCTCGTACACCACCAATAACTTTTGGATCTTTCAGGTAATCGCAAGAACATACCGCCCGGGTAACTTTATATCTGCGCTGCTCCTCACTACCCCCGTCCCCACTCAACTTCGGTGCAGTCGCCCACAAAGGCTAAAGAGACTTTCCCAATTCCGCACCCTTGTTGATAGCCACGCACCCTCAGATCTGTTTCTCAGCTCCATATCGGGAAAGGTGATTAGGATGTGGAGAGATACCGGAGGAGAATGTTGGCCGAGACCACAGAAGGGGACCATTGTTGAGCCCTTCAGCTGTTCAGCGTGTATGGCGGGCACAAGAAGATGATTTAGAGGAGGGGCAGGAAATGGGGACACGTCATGCCAGGAAGGGGAGTGAATTCTTACCGCGTTTTTACTACCCGGCTCATATGCAGATTTACTGCTATGCTGACCTATTCACGAAATTGACACTCTCCGCTCTTCACAGAATTTATCTAAGAACCGATTCCTGGATGTCTTCAGTCTCCTCCGGACACACGTACAAGACAGCATCCAGATTCCACTCTCATCCGGAAGGAACAGGGAGTTGTGGAATGCAATAGATATACCAACATGGGGGCGAAGTGCGTGCTGCGCGATGGGGGGCCCCTGGTTGTCACAATCTTACACATATGGTGCCCCAGTCTGCACCGCGTATCGGCAGATTGCGTATTTCTAGACAGAGTACAAGTAAGTTCGAGGGAGAGAGGCCGAGAACAGGCTCAGCTTTCCACACTGGCAAGGGATTACGCTATTTACAAGGCTTTTTGCCAAGCTTGTATGTCCACGAATGCAAAATACCGACTCCACCGAAAGAATGCACAAGAACACTGTCACCTGTTCTCCTCAGTCCCGTCAGAGTAGGGACTGAGCGTTACAGAAGATAGTGAGGGAGGTACTTAGCTAGACCATACCATACGTCTAGAATGTCACCACGCTCCCCTACAAGGCCTCCTGGTTTTCAAAAGCTGACTAAATTGCCCGTGGTCCGACGAACTACGGCGCGTATACGTCTCTTGGTAGGTCCTTGCTTCCCAGCGCCGCCTATGCCGTCTTGTCCGAGCGCGTGTTTCAAAGTGCAGCTGGTGGCATCATCACCAGATAGAACGTACACCCTGTCGACTGACATCAGTCTGACAGGCTGACGCTTATTAGATGAGAAAGCCTTGATTTCTCTAAAGTCCAATCTCCACCAGTTTTGAAGAAGCTCACACGGAAATATGGAATCCCTCATCCTCCTCCTCATTTTTGCTACGCCTCATCCTCCTTCTTTGTACAGTAGAAGCATAGGCCAACCCTGTGGCGATTTTTTGACAGGCGCCACTGGCTCATAGCTAGAGTCTCTTTATGCAGTGGACAATACCGTTATCTCATGCGAGGGGCCCACCGACTCGGGTCCTCTTGATTTAATACAATTATTTGGAGTGCACCTCAGGCACTCAATCTAGTCAGAGCGTTTCTGGAGTGCCATCCGTACCTGCTCCCTCTTGTTTGCAAAACTTTTTTTGACTGCCAACAGTGACAATGCACTCGAATTATTCCAATTTTTTATGAGGAGCCCACGTACCTGCTCCTCTGTTTGAACAAACTCTTTGGACCGTGCCACATCAGGCCCTCATCTAATTCCATTTTTCTGTAGGGCACCACCCCTACCTGCCGCCAGCGGTGAGTTTTTCACTTTTGTGGACTGCACATACAGGCACTCAAGTCTATTCATTTTTCTGGATGGGACCACCCTACTGACTCCATCTGGTTGGACAACCATTGTTTGTATCGGACTGCCCCTAACATCAATCAAGCTCAATTCATTTATTCCTGGGAGGTCCACCTACCTGTTACCTTCTGGTGATTGAAAAAACTTTTTGGGACAGCCACCTCCACCCTACAAACAATCTATTACCTTTTGTTAATGGAGGGCCACCTACCTGCTCCTCTGCTTCTTGAAAACATTTTTTGGACTGCCACATCAGCCGCACGATAGTGCATTTTTAGTGGAGGGCCAACCTACGCCTGCCCTCATGGTTTGAAAACTTTTTGGTGACGGCCACATACGACAGGACACTCACCTCTATTGTCCCATTTTTACTGGAGGGCCCACCTACCTGCTCCTCTGTTGGAAACTTTTTTTGGGACTGCCAATCCATGCAGCTATCCAATTAAATTATGTCTCCATAGCATACCGTCCCACCCGTGGCGCCATTGCTACCTCCAAAGTCTTCCTATAGGCTGCCTCCAGTCGCCCATCTGCCCTTTTAATCAAACAAGAGTTGTCAGGCAGAATTTTGGGTTGTTTATTTCCTGTCGTCCACAACAACTTGTTAACTTTTGGCCGCCACCACTGCTGTGTAATAGCCACAAAATAGTAAGCTGGAAAACTTTTTATCATCTTTAACATAAGTTTCTCAGTGCTTCTTGTGCTCGTGTATTTCCATGCCCATCTCACAGCAATATCCTAAACTTATATATAACGCTTTACACTTGATCTTATACAAAGGAGCTTCTTTATAAGTGTTGCTGTTTAGGGGAGTAAACCAGGAGACAGGAGGCTTGGCATTGGCGACACCTCCAGACTGGCAGACGGCGCTCCCGCTCCAATGTCCAAGCATCCAACATACCCTAGTGGTTATTAACTGCAGCACCTTTAATCTTACGTACTGTTCCCTGGCCTCACATACTGTTGTACCCCTTATACAAACAGCTGTTTCGAGCTGAAATTTTGGTTGTTATTTTCATGCTTCCTGTTACTTGTCGCCACCACTTGCTAATGTAATCCCCACAAAAGAATAATGGCAAACGTTTTTTCATGTACCATAGATTGGAGCGCTTTCTTGCTCACCTTCCCTTGGTTGCCTCTCTGCACCCATTGGTTTGAAGCCTGAGTGCAAGTTAGGGTAGTCGCTCATGCCAAACTCGACGAGCAATGCTCGGAGCGTGCTGGCCACCAAGTGCTCTGACCTCGGCATTAAAAGTCCCCTATATGTCAGGGTCCAAGTATTGGAATGTTTTCGAATATCATATCTACTCCAGTCTGTCTACCACTGCTGTCCATGGCCATGCTGTTGCCCACTAATGTTTACCCTCAAAGACAACAGAGACCCCCGGGGCATATGTATAATGCTTTTCGCCTCAAGGCATCCATGCATGCTGTCAACATTCAGCTGTTTCCTTCTCCATCTTCCGTTTTGCTGTCCCATCCTTTTAACTGAGGTGTGCCCATGTGTTGGCCTTAGAGTCCCCTGCTGCAGATCCATACGTTAAATCTGTCCCCTTTGACAAACTCATTCGCGACCGCTGCTACCCTTGACTTCAATGTTGTCGAGGAGGGCTCGGACGAACACTCGAGCGACATCGGAAAAGTTCTTCTCGATAACAGAGTACCGGGCAGTTTTAGTGTCTCGCCAATACTCTAACTCGTCTGGACATTAGTATTCTTACTTAAAATTTCCGCGGCAAGAACACCTTTGTACCGGTCGCAACAAATAACAGGCACATGACCGTATTCAGGCTATCATCCACGGCGAGGCCTCCCCGGCCAACGATGCACATCACTACTATGCGGTACTTGATAACTCCCCTTCCTACTATCCTACACCCCATAGCTCGAGGAAAAACACGGCACCATGTTGGAAAAGTTAATATAGACCGACGAGATTCCGGATATGGGAGGGCACTGCAACTTCACGTGTTAGAACTCCGACATTTCTCAAGGCCTAACCATCAGCTTAGCTCCACTGTATACCATGCCACTACTGACTCAAGTAAGATACAGATCTGATCGGGACACAGGGTCAATAGAAATGATTGATGGCCCACTCTGGCTGAGAGATAAACTACCCTACCGATCGGAGAGAAGCTGTATACACTTATCTCCGCTACCACCCAAATTCACCGCAAGCCAGAAAATTATTCTGCATACACGCTTATTTTAAGCAGGGAAACTCGATTTTACCAACCAGGGGCTTCCCACTCACACCTTAGATCCACAGAGTCACGACAAACACGCCCCACACAGAAGCAAACCGTCCCGCTTCCTTTGTACATTCGACACCATAGGGGCATACTAAAGCCACCATCTATTAGGAAATCATGGCCTATCAGTGAAGAGACACTCCATCCGGGGTTTGACTTCCAACATCCATAAGCTCCTATGCTTTAAGTAACACCCCCCAAATACGAAGGACAAAATGGTTAGGCTGACACTTAGGCACCAACGGACCAGAATATGCGTGACAGACTCATACCACCACTCGACAGGCACCTATACCCGGGCCGTAACCGCTAGGTGCACCAATGCCCAATGTAACGCAGAGGCGACGCAGGAACACGCACCATTGTCAGGTAGACGATCCCGATTAGGGAGACTACACCGGTGCTAGGGATTACTGTATCATACTTCATCAATAGTCCCGAAGCGTGGGCCTTGCTTACAGTATGCGAGATCTACCAAAACATGCGCGACAGGAAACTATCAAGACTAAGTCCATCCTACGGCGACCTGAACAATATAGTACTCCCTATTCCAGCTCACTGCGCGGAGGCCAGAAACTCCATTCATCACACTATACATTCCGATATCCCTTGAACATCTGCGAGCACACTATGAGCACTGAATTGGAGCGATTGCCCTCCTTAAAACCGTGAATTAGGTTGGATTCACACACATTAGCAACACCTGTCACCCGGATGACTTAACCAGGACACAACATCAGAGGTTTTGTTGACTATTACCTCTCCACTGATCATTAGGACTAAACGAATTTCACTCTCACACGAGCTGCTAGACCAAACAAATGGGAATACCTCAACAGCACGTCCGCGGCATGGGGTAATAACGCCTACTTCCCCATGTTCAGCCATTGCCCACCTCAATCCCCATGTATTGTACTTCCTTTCTCTTACATTTTCCAGGCTAAATCCCGGTGTCCCTTTCCTTTTCTATCGCTTATATTTCCTAATTCCCTAAATTTTTTTATTCTGCCTCCCTCTTTTCGCACGTGCCTTTAATTTTACCATTTCGGCAAAAAGATCCCCCAGTTTTAACAAAAGTTCCGCCGTTATTTACAGACTAACGGATTGACCTCCTAGCACCTCTCTTTGGGGCTGAATTGGCCATCCCCCTACACACTACAACCGGCCATCAGCCACATTATCCTTATCATCCTGTTGTACAAGTTACACATTGCAAGTCTGTGAGTGTCTCAAATTATCCTCCGCCCCCATCTAGATCTACGGCCCATTTCTCGATGCCATGCGCCGCGACCATGGCGTGTCCAGCCAATTTTATATTATGTTATTTTTTACGCTTGGCATTATATATCGCTCAGCGGCTTTGGTCAGGATGTCTGGGAATGCAAAAACTAACAAGCCTTCCTGGCGGCAACGAGAGATACTCCGGTACCGAAACTGGAAGTTCCCGTCCCATCAACTATTCCGAGAGTAAATGGTTTTTTAGAACTACCCCGCCAGCCATCCATGAGGACAGCCAACCCGTCTTCTCCAGATGTGAGCATACGACCGACCATTCCACATTTCACGTGGCCATCCATTGCTATAATGCAAATACCTAGGACAACCCCCATTACAACTGACACAACACTGATAAGGCCTTCCTTTTCAGTCGTTACAGATCAACTGTGACTCCTGAACCGTATATGAATCATGTAGTTACGTAGCCCCAGTGCTGAACGGGCCTTCAGATATAGAATTTTGCGAGCTATCTGCAATGAGTAAGCTGATAATTAACCCATGACAATAAACCTGGGCCACATCTACCATTTTCTGTGACAACCAATATCTTCTATAAATAGGACCAATATATCGATGATCATTTTTGTCTCTGTATCTTGCATCCTGATGAGCACAATGGCTTTAAAACAGATTATCGTAGATTACATGACTATGCAACCTGATTGTTTTTTCTGAACATTTTGTAGGATATGGACAATATTTGTACATTTTGATATTTATGGGGGACATTTTTGAATAAGCAACACTATACCTGGTGACCCATCAGATCTCATGAAGGTGTTCGTCTAATGATAGACCGGAAGCCGTCTACATATGAAGTTCTCAGGAATAAAATAATGCACTATTAACTTGAACTACATGTTACGTGACTACTGAATTCCAATATGTCCTATGCTTTGTCATTTTGACCACGCACCATCGTTTGAAGAATGAAGAACTGTATTGTGTATCACATATAACCATCTAACAGAGTAATTACGGTGTATACATCATACCTCTCATCGACCACATACCAAGTAATCGGGAATGTTTATTACCTTATCTACCGCCATACCCATCCTACACCAGGCAAGAGTGGGCGTTTACACTGTCTGTCACTAACCAGTTCACAGTCAAGGCCTCTCTATGCCGTGACTCCGGCAGCGCGGGTAGACACAGATGCTTGCTCTACAAATTGGAAAGTGAATAAAGCCGTCTTATCCAATCGAGGAAATGGGACTAAAAAGAAACAGGTTAGAGCCAACTTGAAGACAAGGTTAGATGAGAGAGGACATGATAAGGCACGCGGAACTTGAGGTAGGAATGGTACTCATACAGTGCATTTACACTTCATTTAATGAGTCTAACTCCCATAGAAAATTCATTTATGCCAATAATAAGCAATATAGAAATCTTATACAGGGAAATATTTGTGGTTTCCACAGTTTTTGGTTCAGCAGGGGGCTTTGGGCGGCGGAAGTATGGTAGACCATAGGTCACTGTTCACATTGCTTGGGCACAGCTCATGGTAAGTGAATATGGCTCAGCATGAAAACCACTGGAATAGGCGAAGAAGACCATCAGTGTGCCCCCGACCTTTGATGGTGTATCCAGTCTGAACACTGGGAGTCGTTAGGTACTAGTGTACCACCGCATTGTTATAGTAGATTCTATTTGTTTCTAGTGAAATAGCATGACTGAGAGCAGTGTCTGTAGAGCATCGCATTGTGCCTAACGGCCATTCCACTCTTCTTTGTGATCCAATAGCAATCATGAAAAGGTGACATTCCTCTAGGGTTAATTATTTCCTCTCAGAGATACCATTATGAGACCTACGATAATTTTTTGTGTCATATGAAAACATAGCCATGAACACCGACAGGGACCCTTCATTAAGCTCGACCTATTCTATCTACCAAGTGGCGACTAATCCCATGGTTAGTTAGAGTATTGTACACTGAAATTGCCATCTTCCTGCTAAATAGTAGTGTATGAGACACCTGCTTACAACTGACATTTTGCCAAATGTATCTTTTTCTGGAGCGAGGCTCAACACATTTCAGTTTGGGGAGCCTGGAATAGGAGTAACCCCTCCCTAGGAGCTGAGGCTCTATGTAAGCTCTTGGTAGTCATCCAGGGGGAATTGGAAGTCCATATAAGAAAGGGTCTGCAGAGACAACTGGCCTGCTGCTGTCCTTAGACTAGTAGACCCAGTTCATATCCCTACAGACACCTTTGGCCAAACTGCTGCATAAACAGCTTGCAAAGCTATTCTCTCAACCCAAAAGCCATGAGAGTGTCGTGGAGCTACACCAGACGAAGTGACACCTGCAATAAGGACTACTCCTACACTCAGGGGCTGTTATCCCTTAAAGTCTGTAGATTACAAGAGACGTGTGAAGTAAAGCATGCAGGTCGGGGTTATACTACAGGAATTTCTAAAGTGATAATTCCCAGGGCCCAAGTCCGCGCGGAAACCACCTGCCCCTACAGCCCCACACTAACTTTTATCCTGAAAAATCCCACTCCGAAACATCCTCATAGTAAGTCGGTTATTATACCTGCTATCAATTGACATGTACACCATAAGTATATTTCAGACCTTTGGAAATCCTCAACAGCAGCAAGCAGGACCCATAGTGTCATCATGACCAGGAAAGTGTTTGAGGGTGAGACAGCAACAGGGAAAGCCCCAGAGTGCACAACCGTACGGTGTGGAGGTGGCATCAGCAGAAAGATCAGGAGATCCCCCGATTGTATGTGGCACAATGATGCTGTGGATGTGACGGAAGCCCGGTTATACCCTACAGAGTGGCAACAATAATAGACTTTGGGAGGTGGCACGCAGCACAGCAACGGAGCCACACAGACATATTGCACAATGATCAAATAAGTGTGAGTGCACCTCACACGTCAGCAGCAGAGCCTAACCGAACTGGCACAATGATAGCGTGTGGCTGGTGGCGGCAGCCTGGTATCCACAGAGTGCACATGGTATAGCTGGTGCGAGGTTGCGCACGACAGCAAGGAGCCTACACAAGTGCCACACTGACAGATACAAACGGCGGGAGCTGCCATTTTCTCGAGCGGGCGAAATACTCGTCCGAGCAACGAGCAGTTACGAGTACGCTAATGCTCGATCGAGCATCAAGCTCGGACGAGTATGTTCGCTCATCTCTATTTACATCCCAACTACACGATGGGAATCAGGGTGACGAAGCAACCTTCATTTCTAAACTATAAGACTTAGTGAATCCCGGCTGGACCCGAATCCACCACAGAGAACGCACCACTGGATCGCGAATGGATCGGGTAAGTAAATCTGCCCCAGTGTGTTCAACTCAGTAGTTTGATGCGGTAAAGTACTTTTGTACAGAATGGAAAGTGCCATGGCCTAATAGAATTATGGTACAGGTTTCAAAGGACCCCTGACTACCAAGTGATGTCATTGGCATCCAATCGCAGCTGCTTGGTGCTGTTGAGTGATGGGGCTCCCTCCCTCTGCACACTTAGACACCTGGGTCCATGTTTGACTGAATTGTCTAAGGGGTTAAACACCTTAAAAAAAGACGTTACAGCATTTAAAATTTGGGAGAACAAAATGGGCCAGCTGGTTGAGCTGGTTAAAATACAGGTTTAAGGAGCCATGTAGATTACAATGTAGTTTACAACTACCTGTACACCTTAGGGAATGTTTTTCAAGATTGAAGTTTTGAACCCTGGTCTTCTCTTTATCTCTTCATCCTAGTTCAGTGTGTGCCTCATTTATGATGAGGTGCAGTCCTCGCAGAGGTCTACACCATCTGCGAGCTGGAGTGGATTTTAGCATGTTTTGATATTTGTGTCAAAGATTGAAAATACAGTAGAAGTTAATAAAGTAACATTTAGGATGAAAACCCACAGCATTGACATTGTGGGTTTAGTTTAGTTTTTTGTTAAAAAAACATCTGATAATAAAAAGATAATACACAAGCTCAGCCATGTGACAATTGTAGTTTGCTGGAAGAATTGCTGGAAGAACATTCCTGCACATAAAAATGTATTATTATTACAAGTGTTGATTTACCATCTTTGCTTTCAAAAGCAGACAGAGCCATGTGTTGGGCTCCTAGTAAACTGTGTTTTTACTAAAACACTTGATTAGGAGTTTTGGTAGCGTACCATAGGCATACACTAGTGTTTATGGTTTGTGTCAATACAAAGAGTAATGGCAAGTAAATAAGAGCTCATTCCATAAACATGACCAGCTACATTATCATACCACATCCTCATTTCCATGCCATAGAGATAGTAAATATTTAGCGTAGCGTGTCATTTATTGAGCGGATTGCATGTAATTAACGCTTGTCGCTTACACACACTTGATTGAATTGATTAGTGTACATGCAATTATGGTGATGAATGAATGGCGAAATTAACATCTACTGAAGCAGTAATTGTCAGATGATGAGAGCTGGTTACTGTGTGCAAACAAATGAAAATCCCCATTCATTCTGTTCTGACTTTGCAGCATTTAATATGGGAATATTATGAAGAGATGGATATATAGATAGATAGATAGATAGATAGATAGATAGATAGATAGATAGATAGATAGATAGGTCCAAAAAAATAGGCAGCACTCAAAGGTTGTAGTCAAAAACGTGAGGGTGAAGCTTTATTCCATGGCAACGTTTCGGTGGTTTAATCCACCTTTATCAAGCATAACAACAATCATTACATACCAGGTGCATAGTGCTTCTCATTGGTCAGATGGTGGTAAAGTGCTGCCTATTTTTTTGGACTTATTTACAAAAGACCGTTTGCCACGGAACTTATGGCTTTGCAGCACCTTACCATTTAAACCAGTAGTGCTGCTCCGGATTTTTCTTTTTTTCTAGATAGATAGATAGATAGATAGATAGATAGATAGATAGATAGATAGATAGATAGATAGATAGATAGATCCGTAGTTATGTAGTCAGCCATACAGCATTTGTGAAAAAAATTGCACAGAATTTACTGTAGGAACCACAGTAATGGGTCATTCACATTAACATTTGCTTGCCCAGGCAAGCACATTTTGGCAAGCTGCAGAGGAGGGGTGAGCTGCTAGATAAACATCCCAACAGCAGCCGCCTGAATGAGGCCTAAAGCTCCGACCCAAAGTCACAGACCACATTTTTGATATGCAACCTTTTCCTCCGATCCAAACTTACAACATGTGCATCTCAATACGAGCAGTGGAAGACAGACAAGCACATCATCCTATGATGATGCTGATGCTCCGCAATGAGGCTCTAACATAGCACACAGAATGAAAATGAGGGTCTGTTTGTATGCATATAAGGTTCTCCATTATACAAGCTGCTATCTCTCTGTATACATGTGTGTTTTAACCTGATGAAGGCATTGGTTCAATGCCGAAACGTGTTATTTTTATAGCACCAACCTATCGTAAAATAAATATCTGGAACCTTTGAGGATGCGCTATCAGAGTGGATTTCTTTAACTTGCAAAAGAAGGAATATTTCACACCAACGTGTTAAATACATGGACGTTTATCTCCCGTGACTACACCTCCACTACCAGCTGGTCCTCTACGAGAGAAAGAGTACCTACCTTCGTGCTTGACCATATCTTCACTGAAAGGTGAGCATTCTACCTCGCTTTTAATAGCACCTGACCATTTACCTGCACTTGAGTCTCTTGCGGTTTTGTGTTGCCCCACACTCTCCCAGCCAATAGTCCAGTTTGCCGACAGACCACATAAAACTACTGATTAAGCTCTGTATTACTAATGAATTCCAGAAGGTTCCGAGGAGACGAGCAGATTCAGGTCGACATGGACTTCCATCTGTATGTCTGCAGAGAACCGTATATCCTTGTGTATAAGCCGAGTTTTTCAGCACAAAAATTATTCAGAAAAACCTCACCTCAGCTTTTACACAAGTCAATAAAAAAAAGAAAAACTTACATACTCGTCCTCCGACGCCCTGATGCTTGGCGTGGCTCCTGGCATCTACTCTTTTGTCTTCTTTATGCTGTATTAGCCAGCAGAGATGCATCCACGCGACTGGCCGGCGCACACTATGATGAGGCGGTGTCGCCACTGATGACGCACAGAGGTGTCTCTGCCAGCTGTTACAGCAAAGAGAAGAAAGAAAAGGAGCCACGTGGACCGGAGCATCTGGGAGCTGTGCCGGGCATTGGGACCACCCGAAGGTGAATATGTAAGTTTGTGTTTTTTTATGTGCTTGGTAAACTGTAGGCTGGCTGGCTGTGTACTACTGAGGCAGGCTGGGCTGGCTGTATACTACTGGGGCTGGCTGCCGGTATACTACATGGGGCTGGCTGGCTGCATACTACATGGGGCTGACGGGCTCTATACTACTGGGAGCTGGCTACCAGAGGGCTGGCTTTATACTACTGGGGGCTGGATATATACTACAGGGGGCTGGCAGGCTATATACTACAGGGGCTGGCTGGCTATATGCTACATGGGGCTTGCTGGCTGTATACTATATGGGGCTGGCTGTATACTACTGGGGGCTGGCTATATACTACAGGGGACTGGCTGGCTGTATACTACATGGGGCTGGCTGTCTGTATACTACATGGGGCTGTCTGTATACTACTAGGGGGTGGCTATATACTACAGGGGGCTGGCTGGATGTATACTACTGGGGCCTGGCTATATACTACAGGGGGTGGCAGGCTGTATACTACTAGGGGCTGGCTGGCTGTATAGTACAGTGGGCTGAATGGCTATACACTACTGGGGGATAAAAGTCTATATACTACAGGGGGATGCTGGCTATATACTCCTGGGGGCTGGCTAACTATACACTACTGTGGGCTAGGTATATACTACTGGGGACTGGCTGGCTATATACTACTGGGGACTGGCTGGCTATATACTACTGGGGGCTGGCTGGCTATATACTACAGGGAGCTGGCTGGCTATATACTGACCAATGCATTTCCCACCCTCGGCTTATACTCAGGTCAATAGGTTTTCCCAGTTTTTGGTGGTAAAATTAGGGGTCTTGGCTTATACTCGAATTGGCTTATACTTGAGTATACATGGTAGTTATGCGCTGAGCATACAGTTACTACATCAGGTGAACGGACACTCACACATCCACTTTTTTTTTATATTACAGTGTAACCCTATTAGTGTACCCCCTTCTCTTTCCTCTCTTTCTAGCTGAATTCTTAGATATTTTAGATAATTTAAACTTTCAAGTTGTGGGGGATTTATTCGGTAAGTCATTGAGGCATGGTGTTGACAAACTTGACTAGTCTGCACAGAACCTTTACCTCAGTCACATAAAAGATCTACAAAAACATATTTACAAAATTCTCTAGAAAACCTTTCCTGAAATTGGAAGCTATGATTGAGGAACCACCAGTAAATTTTTAATAGCTGTGGATTTATAATATGAAGGAGGGGCTCAATTAAGGCTCCAATAGGTGTAAAATGTAGGTTTGCCAATACGTTGGTTCTTATGATGCAGATTAAATGATAAGGATATTTAGATTTTGGATAGGTTTTAAAACCTAAAATAATCCAAATAACTAAATCATTGCCTGTTTTGCTTTGTTGTAGGACACATTTCTGTCAAGTTAATAAATTCACACAGCAAAGTGATCAAAACATATAATAATACATGGTTGCTGTCTTGAGTCCCGCAAGCAATCTGATCATTTCTAACCCTTTCACTGAATCATGCTCATTTTCCTGCCCATTGAAATGAAAAATCCTGGGAAGCGAGAAGTGGATTTCAGTTGCTTGACATTACCCACCTCTGGTTTATAAAATATCTGAGCCTTCTGCCCTGTGCTTCTAAGAATCTCTCTTCCATACCTAATTGGAGTCTCCAGCTCCATAGGGGCTGAGGCAGAAATAAAGTTAACTCAGACACAAGGAACCACAATAAGACCGCATATTACAGCTCTTGGCTACTGCATAAGGAATTTTTACATATATAATTCTGAAAAGATTTTTCTAATACATTCAGCAAACCATCATTATCCCAAAGCGTTTCATCTTCCTCTGCCTTAACTTTCCATATGTAATTTATTGTGAAATACCAGCAGGTGTCTTATATTTTTACAAACAAGGCATTGACTATAATAAATTGTAAGAACAAATTTTCCTGAAAACCATTCTTATATTTTATAGTAATCCATTTATTGCATCAGATGACTTTGCCCAGGGGTAAGCTACCATTCCATTTTCTCTTGGCTTCACGGGACTTTGATCCATAAATACCTAATTATACTCGGTGTTCTGTGAGTTGATTAATTCCAAGCATTGTGTGGGCCCAAAAATTACCTCTTGGGTATTTGTCAGGCATCGATAACAGACTTCTCAAGGTGTATGCAAATGTAAGATCTCGGGAAAGGTAAATTGTTACAATGACACAGATATAGTATACTTATTGTTCAGTATTATTATCAAGCCATATAAAGGTGATTTACAAGACTAGTTTCATCTACAAGTTTTGATTTTTACTTCTGTAGCAACAGGGAATACTAAGTTTGCCACTTTTTCTCATGTTTTTTGTAATATTTGTAAATGTGAGGGGGTAGGATATTAAGTATTGCATATACTCAACTATAAACCAGGTCGGTGCATGCTAGCGGCGCACAGTTTATGACATTAGCAAACAATGTCTGTGCACCACCAACACGCATAGACCTGGTACTGCTGGCAGAACTGGATCAAGAAGAGGACCTACAGGTGGATGTTGGAAAGGTGAGCACAGAGTATAATAGTTTTATGTGCTGGGAAGGGGGCTGGCTGGCTATTTACTGGGGCTGGCTGGTTATATACTATACTTGGGGCTGTATAGATATGTACTGGGACTGGCTAGCTATATACTGAGGGTGGGCAGGCTATATACTGAGGGCTCGCTGGCTATATACAGGGGGCTGGCTGGCTTTATACTGGGGGCTGGCTGGCTTTATACTGGGGGCTAGCTGGCTATATACTGGGAGTTGGAAGGCTATATACTAGGATGGCTGGCTATATAATGGGGCTGGAAGGCTATATACTGCAGGCAGGTGACTGGTTTGCTATATACTGGGGCTGGCTGGCTATATTCTGGGGGCTGACAGGCTATAAACTAGGGGCTGGCTGGCTATATACTGAAGGCAGGGGGCTGGTTGTCTATATACTTAGGGGCAGGGGACTGGCTAGCTATATACTGGTGGTAGGGGGCTGGCTAGTTATATACTGAGGCACAGGGGGCCGGCTAGTTATATACCGAGGGACAGGGGGCTGACTAACTATGTACTGGTGGAGACTTTAACCAATGTATTTCCCACCCTAGGCTTATACTCAAGTCAATATGTTTTCCTAGTTTTTTGTGTTAAAATTCGGGGCCTCGGCTTATATTTGGGTCGGGTTATACTCGAGTATACCAATTATATTAAATCTATTAAAAGTTTGGCACTGCTTTTTTGATATGTAAAGTAAAGCCTCTCATTCTTTTACCTCATCAGCCAGTACTGGGAATTCATTTTTTGTGTGTAAGTGGATGGATGAAGCAGAGCTGTGTGTGAG
This sequence comes from Engystomops pustulosus, assembly GCA_019512145.1. NCBI lineage: Eukaryota > Metazoa > Chordata > Amphibia > Anura > Leptodactylidae > Engystomops > Engystomops pustulosus. The sequence goes on from CM033649.1 coordinate 39,635,545, forward strand.
TGGATGGGAGGATGTAATGGAGCTTTGTGTGTGAATGAATGTATGTAGCAGATCTGTCTATATGTGTACAGATGTAGCAGAGGTGTGTTTATGTATATGCAGCATTATTAGGACCACCAGGGAATTTTTAATTGGTGTAAAAAAATGTTTTCCTTTTTTGATGAATAAATCTGAGGTGTGTCCTATAGTAAGGAGAGCCTACAGTATTCTGTTTATTAAGTGATATTTGTATTGATTAAAAAAAATTACATCCCTACAGACCAAATTAAAAACCTCCCTTGACACATTCAAGAAGGAACAAGAAACTAAGAAACGCCAGAAATTCTTCAGAGACGCCGCGACTATCTAAACGATAGGGTCTACAAATGGCAGGACAGCTTTCTACTATACAATTCTCGTCGACGAAGATACAGATCACCCGCCAGCTTCAAGCATGGAAGGGGAATATCAAGACCAGCCAACTTTTTCTTTTTTAGGTACAAACCGGGGACGCCCGCCAAGAGGAAGATGAGGAGGGGCAAGAGAAACCACCCGAGATCAACCCCCAACAATGGCAACTCGATCCCAGGTAGGGACTCATCACTTTCCCTTGACCTAATCCCAGACAGTGACACATCACTTGTAGTAAACATCTCATCTATATCTTTGAGCCCAGCAGAACTCCTTCTTCTCCAGAATGGTCTTTCCTTCTGTCCTTCTTACAGATACAATACTTTCTCTCTTGACATGGACCTACAAAGATTTTACAGAAACATAAGACTCAAAGCACATTTTTCAGAATCCACACAAACAGGTTTCCCCACCAACTCCACCAACCAGGCATATCCCATAAACATACGGAACTTAGGTCTCAGAAACAAAAGTACATTCATGCCCCCCAAGAATTCACATGCAGTGGAAACCTTCATCTCACTTATTCAAAAGGAAGTTACTGATTTCAGACGCAACATTGACAACAGGCAGATACATGCACCACACAACCTCTCCAATAGTGATAAAACTGCTCTCTTTGAGCTTATGTCTAATAAAAATATTGTGATTAAACCCGCTGATAATGGGGGCGCAGTACTGATTCAGGACAAAAATAAATACACCGATGAGATATTGTCCCAATTAAGTGACACCACAGTCTACAGTAAACAGGATAGGAATCCTACCAGTAGGATTGCAACTGACATTCAGAAGATTTTAGACAAGTACACTTGGGCATCATTGATTGGAATACACGTAAATTCCTCACAAAAACCGATCCAATAATCCCAGTCATCTACACATTGCCCAAGATCCATAAGAATTTGAACAATCCCCCTGGGTCGCCCAATTGTTGCATCCTCTGATTCAATTCTCTCACCACTGTCAATTTTATTGGAAAAAATTCTTACTCCACTGGTCAAAACTACTAAGTCTTTCCTTTTGGAAACATCAGAATTTCTCAGACTTATCAAAGATACTCACAGACTACACCCGGATACCATTCTTACCACATTTGACGTTAATAGCCTGTACACATCCATCCGACATGACCTGGGCATAGCTGCTGTACAGAAACTACTCATTACACACAAATACCAACAACTTGAAATTGACTTCATTATGGATCTCTTACAGTTAGTTCTTACTGAAAATTTCTTCAAGACACCTTTTACGTGCAAAAACAGGGCACTGCTATGGGCTCAAATGTAGCCCCTCCCTATGCAAATGCATATATGTCGGACTTTGAGGAAACCTTCATCTATCCTAACCCCATATTCTCGGAACACTGCCACATTTGGAAAAGGTATATAGACGACGTATTCTGTATATGGGAGGGCACTGAAACTTCACTTTTAGAATTCCTACATTATCTCAACTCCATCCGACCTGAGCTCCAATTTACCATCCACTATGACTCCAATAAGATACAGTTTCTGGACACACTGGTCAATAAGAATAGTGATGGCACAATATGGACTGATATATACACTAAACCTACCGATCGCAATAATCTGTTACACTTCTCCAGCTACCACCCAAAATCCACCAAAACCAGAATTAGTTAATACACGCTTAGAAGAGATGGAAACTAGATTTACCAACAGGGGCTATCCCACTAACACCTTAGATCTACATAGATCACGACAAACACGCCCACAACAGAACAAACCTCCACGCATTCCTTTTGTACATTCGTACCATCCATTTGCATATAAAATCCACCAATCTATTAGGAAACATTGGCCTATCCTTAATAAGGGACATCCATCCGTGGTTGAGTTCCAACATCCATTTCTACCTTGCTTTAAGAGACCCCCCAATCTGAAGGACAAACTGGTTAAGGCTGACTTAGGCACAACGACCAGAATATCGCGACAGACCTTCTTACAAACACCTAGAAAGGGCACCTTCCCGTGCCGACGCTGTGCCCAATGCACCAATGTACGCAGAGGCGACTCATTCACGCATCCATTGTCAGGTAGACGATACCCGATTAGGGGATACTACACCTGTGATATGGATTACTGTATCTACTTCATCAAGTGCCCATGTGGCCTTGGCTACATAGGCGAGACTACACAAAAAATACGCGACAGGATATCTAAACATAAGTCCACCATTCGCCTGAACAGTATATTACTCCCTATTCCAGCTCACTTCTCGGAGGCCAGACACTTCATTAATCAACTTACATTCCAGATCATTGAACAGATCGAGACACCTAGGAGAGAAGTTGATCGAGTTGCCCTCCTTAAAAACCGTGAATTATATTGGATTCACACATTGCAAACCTTGCAACCGGATGGACTTAACCAGGACTACAACATACAAAGTTTTTGTTGAATATACACTCCACTGATACAATACCTAACGAATTTATTCTCCACAGAGATGATAGAACAACCAAGATGTGAATACCTCAACAGCACATCCGAGGATGGGTAATAACCCTATTCCCCATGTGCAGCCTTCCCCTAATCCCTGTATTGTACTTCCTTTATACTTACCTTTTCCATTCTGATCCCGGTGTCTTCCTGTTCATCCCTCTTTATTTCCTAATTCCTTAATTTTTTATTCCGCCTCCCTTTTATCCTTGTCCATTATTTTACACATTTCTGCCAATTCCTCCATTTTGACCAATTTCCCCGTTTTTACTACTACTTTGCCTACCTAGCCCTCCTCTTTGCATTGGCAATCCCACTACACCTACACTCGGCCAGCATCCCCATATACTTATCATACTGTTGCATCACATTGCCGCTGTGATGTATTTATCTCCGCCCCCATCTGTCACGGCCCGATTCCCGAATGCACATGCGCGCACATGCGTTCCAGCCCTGGAACGCATAAACTACAACTTCCGGTCGGCAACCGGAAGTACTCCGGTCCGAAACCGGAAGTTCCCTCCCATCACTTCTACAGAGGGTTTTTTAACCCGCCAGCACCATGAGGACAGCAACACCTTCTCTCCAGAGTGGCTACGACCGCCATTCCCATTTCACGGTGCCTCCATTGCTATATGCAATACCTCAAGCCCCATTACAACTTACAAACTGATAATCTGCCTTTTATCTTTCAGATCACGTTATCCTGACTATATGAATCATGTGTCCCCCATGGCTGAAGGACTTCAGTATATAATTTTGGCTCTCATGATGCTGTATTACCCCATGACAAGACTGGGCCAATCTACCTTTTGTGTGACACCATATCTTCTATAATATGCACATATATCATGTCATTTTGTTCTGTATCTTGCGATCCTGGATTGATACAATGGCTTTAAACTATGTTATCATTAGATTATGACTATGCACTGAGTGTTTTCTGAACAATTTGTATATATGTAAATATTTGTACATTTTGATATTTTGGACATGTTATAATACGCACTTACTGTACCCACAGAGTCTGATGAAGGTCTAATGTAGACCGAAACGTCACATTTGAAGTTTGTGAAATAAATAATCCTAACTTGCAACTAAACAGTGTGACTGGAGTCCAATATTTCTCTATATTTGTATTGATGACACAACCCTTTTAAGAATGAATAATGTATTGTATCACATTAAAATATGAATAGTATATACAGTATACAGGTCTTCATCACAACAACCATATTGAATGTTTTATTACTCATGCCTACACAAGAAGATTTGTTACACTTTCATGTCTAACATTATTCAAGTCCTCTCTTGTCCGTGACTCCGTCTGCTCTTGTTAGGACACAGATGCTTGATCTACAAATTGGAAATGAATAAGCTTTTAGCAATGAGAAAGGTACATAAAAAGAAAAAGTTTAGAGCAACCTTGAACAAGTTTAGATGAGAGAGGACATGATAATTCACTGGAAAGAGGAGGATATTCAACAGGCATTACTTCATTTAATGAGCTAAATCAAATATAAAATTCATGTAATAAAATAATAATCAATAAAGAAATCTTAATAAATGAATATTTTTTCACAGTTTTGTTCAGCAGGGGCTTTGATGCTGAAGTTTGTGACATGAGGTTCACTGTTCACATGGCTTGGTCACAGCTCATTGTAAGTGAATATGGCTCAGCTGAAAACACTGGATGGAGAAGAGACCACAGTGCCCCACCTTTATGTGTATACCTTTCTGAAACACTGGAGTAGTTAGTACTAGTGTACCAAACCATTTTTATGATATTTATTTGTTTCTGTGAGCATTATAGAAGCAGTTCTGTACAGCCATTGTGGCTACTGCCATTCCATCTTCTTTTGACCAAGGCAAATCTGAAAAGGTGACCATTCTCTTTTGTTATTTTTCTTCTTCAGAGATACTAATACCTATTATTGTTATGTCATGTGAAAAATAGATGAAAACCACAGGGACTGAATTAAGCTCACTATTTCTATCTACCAAGTGTTCTATAATGGTTAGTTATGGTATTGTAACTGAATTGCCATCTGCCTGTGAAAGTAGAGTTAATGATTACACTGCTTACAATGAAATGTTGCCAAATGTGATCTTTTTCTGTAGCGAGGTCAGCCAATAGTTGGAAGCCTGGAAATATATAAACACTCCCTCTGGCTGGGCTCTATGTCAGTCTTGGGAGTCAGTCAGTGTTAAAGGGGTATTCTCATCTGGGCATTCACATTTAATTAAATTCATTTGCCATATGCAAACATTTCTTCAATTGGATGTTATTAAAAAAAATGTTCCTGTGTGAAGATAATTTCTCATAAATGTAGTCATGTTGTCCCTTAGAAACAAGATGGCTTCCCCGGATACGACCACTCACACTCTGGCAGCGGTGGCCAGATATGCGCTAATGAGCTCTGCCTGACCACCTGGATTCAGCGATCATTACCACAGGACGGCTGTAGGACATGCAATAACTCCCAGACATTTAATATTCATAAACTTTTTGTTTCTTTGTGCAATCTCTCCAGCAGACGTGGCCGTAACCAAGGACACAGTCTTGTTTCTAAGGGATCATATGACTACATTTATGATAAATTATCTTCACACAGGAACATTTTTTTTAATAACATCTAATTGAAGAAATGTTTATATATGGCAGATTAATGAAACTGAAAGTGAATGCCCAGATGAGAATACCCCTTTAAGTTGTAGTCCATATAAGAAGGTCTGCAGAGACAAATGGCCTGCTGCTGTCTTAAGACTAGAGATCCAGTGTACATTCCTCTACAGACCTTGTACCAAACTGCTGCATAAACAGCTCAAACTATTCTCCAGCCCAAAGCCATATGACCAGGGCTGTGAGCTACACCCAGACTGTGAAACCTGCAAGAAGGATCTCCTACCTCAGCCTGTTAATCACTTAAAAGTCTGTAGAATAAAGAGACTGTGAGTAATATGCAGTAGGGGATTATACTACAGGTAATTTAGGTGATAGCCCAGGGCCCAAGCCTTTAGGAGACCCCTGGCCACCTAACTCACCCACTAAATTTTATACTGAGAAATCCATGAAATCCTCATATATCTGTTCCTTCTATCATGTACACAAGAAGTATTTTCGGGACCTTTGAGAATCCTCAGCAGCAGCAGCAGGAGCCCATAGTGTCACAATGACAGAGTGTTTAGGTGAGAGCAACATGGAAAGCCACAGAGTGGCACAATGATAGATTGTGGAGGTGGCATCAGCAGAAGCAGCAGGAGCCCACAGAGTGGCACAATGATAGAGTGTGGATGTGACTGAAAACTGGTAAGCCACAGAGTGGCACAATAATAGAGTGTGGAGGTGGCAGCAGCAGCAGGAGCCCACAGAGTGGCACAATGATACAATGTGGAGGTGCCGTCAGCAGCAGGAGCCTACAGACTGGCACAATGATAGAGTGTGGTGGTGGCGGCAGCCTGGTAAGCCACAGAGTGGCACAATGGTAGAGTGTGGAGGTGGCAGCAGCAGGAGCCTACAAAAGTGCCACAATGACAGAGTGTGGAGGTGGCAGCAACATGGAAAACCACAGAGTAGCACAATGACAGAGTGTGGAGGTGGTGGAAACCTGGTAAGCCACAGAGTGGCACAATGAAAAAGTGTGGAGGTGGTGTCAGCAGCAGCAGGAGCCCACAGAGTGGCACAATAATAGAGTGCAGAGGTGGCAGCAACCTGGTAAGCCATAGAATGGCACAATGATACAGTGTGGAGGTGGCTGGAGCAGCAGCAGGAGCCCACAAAGGGGCACAATGATATTGTGTGGAGGTGGCAAAAGCAGGAGCCCACAGAATGGCAGAATAACAGATTTTGTAGGTGGCGGACAATTCCATTGCTGGCAGCATCATGGTAGGCCACAGTGTGGCACAATGACAAAGTGTGGAGGTGGCAGCAGCAGCATGAGGTCAGAGTGTGGCATAATGACAAATTCTGGAGCTGGCACAATGTGGCACGAAGTGGCACAATGAGAGAGTGTGGATGTGGGTGACAATTCCAGTCCCTGGTAAAGATGGTAGGAGGCAGATGGTGCAACTAGCAGCAGTTGTGTTGCATCAGGCGGGTGGCAGCATCAGAATAGTGGCTGAGGCAGGTATTTGGGGGAGGCGTCATGGCTGATTTGATGCATAAGGCATTGGTGAGTTGAAATACGGGCTAATCCAAGCCTGATTCATCTTGACAAAGGTCAGTCTCTCCACATAACGGGTGGACAAGCGGGTTTTCCTTGGGGTAACGATAGCCCCCGCCGCACTGAACCCCTGCTGTGATGCCACACTATTAGCTGAAGGACAGCTTCTCTACTGTAAACTCCATAACTTGCGGCCACGCATCAAGTTTGGCTGCCCAGTAGTCCAGGGGATCCTCTACTTGGGGTTGTAAAGTGCTGTCCAAGTAGGCCACCACCTGCTGGTGGAGAGTCTGCTCCATATCCTGCTGATGCTGGTGGCTACCCTTCTCACTAGGCGGGTGAAGGAAGTTGCTCATTAAGGACTCCAGACTTAAGCTGCTGCTGATGGAGCTTATACTGCTCCTACTCCCCCCCTACTCACCACAGCAGCCGTGGCAGTAGTACTTGAGTGATCACTGCCAGGAATCCCTCAGTCAGACCTGACAGAGGATGGACCATGGAGCACAAAGGCAGCGATCAACTGTCTTTTCATTATTTCTCTATAGTACGCCAGTTGTTCCTCCCTCCCAGCAGCTGGTAAAAAGTAACCCATTTTTGACAGGTAGCGACGGTACAAGAGGGTGGAGAGACAAAACTTATCCCAATGCCGGATGTTGACTATTCGGCTGTCACTAGTTAGGCAAAGCAGCATGCTGTGGACCATCTGCACAAGTGACCCTGAGGGACTTCCGGCCTCCATCATCACTGTATACTGCCACGATGTTTCTGGGTCATCTGCATCGTCTTCTACCTACTCCAGATTCTCCTGCTCCTCCTCTCTTGTCACCTGAGTGGAAAAACCACTGATTTCACCAAACTCTGATTGTGCTCCAATTTCCTCCTCCTCCAGTTCAGCCCCCACCTGACTCATATGGCCATTAGATGTAGTTTCCACTGCTCCAGTGCCCTAACCAGACATATTTTGCAGCATGAATTCCAGGACATGTTATTCATGCTGCAGTCCTGACAACTGACAAATAACATGGCCTCTACAAAGGGCATGAGCGAATGGCAGGTGTCACGCATGAGCAGCCAGTGTCCGACATCATAGTTACACATGGGAGTACTTTGGTCATTAAAAATCATTAATGGCTTTTCTCTGTTCATACAGGTGGTCAAACATATGGCGTCTGGAATTCAAACAGGGAGAGGCTGTTCTGACGCTGCAACTTGAGGAGAGTGTGCTTGGCTCTGTAAAAATGGCCAAAGTGCATGCACAGTTTCCTGGCCATTGTTAGAATGTCTTGGAGATTGAACTTGTGTGGCATGCAGGGCGGATGAGCCATCCCTCCTCGGTGCAGTGTGGACACCATGGGGCAGATTTACTTACCCGGTCCATTCGCGATCCAGCGGTGCGTTCTCTGCGGTGGATTCGGGTCCGGCCGGGATTCATTAAGGTAGTTCCTCCGCGCTGCTGCGCTGAAGAGCATCGGAACACACTGGAATACACCGAGCCGGGCTGAGTGAAGCTAATTGAAATTTTCGCGACACATTTTTTTTTAACGCAGCGGTTTTTCCGAATCCATCAGGTTTTCGATCGCGTGCGCCAAAATCCCGGGGCAATTCAGGGGAAATCGGCGCAAATCAGAAATATTCGGGTAACACGTCGGGAAAACGCGAATCGGGTACTTAGTAAATTACCCCCACTGTTTCCGATTTTCAAGTGTCGCAGAGAAAGCCACAGATTGATTTCTTGTTGCATGACGTGGAGCAGTTCCTCCCCTGTGTGACTTAGTTTGCACAGGCAAACCAGGTGTAGAACTGCGTGACACCACTGTGCCCTGCACATGTTGTATGATGGAGCACTTAGACTAGTGGAGGATGAGGTGGTGGTGCAGAAGGGGGAGGCAGACAGTGGCGCAGGATCAGCAGTTTGACAACGTGGAGCAGAAAGCAGCGTCTCTTGTTCAAGTTGTTGGTGTCGGTGGGCGGGAAGCACATTCACCCAGTGGGCTGTAAAAGACATCTACTGGCCCTGACCGTAGTTACAGCTCCACACATCCGTGTTGCAATGCACCTTGGAAGAAACCGGTAAGCTCAAGGACTGGACCACCTTCTCTTCTATATATTTGTGAAGGGCTGGCACTGTCTTTTTGGAAAAAAAATTGTGGCTTGAAACTCTCCACCTCGGTTTGGCACAAGCCATTAGTTCTCTGAAGGGTGCAGAGTCCATGACTTGGAAAGGGAGGGACTGAATTACCAACAACTTGGACAAGAGCACTGTCAGCTTCTGCACCTTATATTGGGTGGACACATACAGTTGTCTCTTTGTAATTCCCCCTTTAAACGACTGCTGTCACCATGCGTAGCGAGGTGCAGGAGAATCTGGACCGGGAGATGATGTCAAAGACAAACAGCTCTCTTCAGCTGAGGTGCTGTAGCCTTGACTGGCTGAAACAGCATGTGGGCCACTAGGTGCTGCTGCTGTTGCTGCAGCGGCAAGAGGGACCACATCTGAGACGCGTTCTCCCAGGCCATTGGATGGTGACACCGCATGTGTTAATGCTGGGCCATGGTGCCAATGTTAGCTCCCTGGCCATGCTTCATTTTCTGCCTGCAGATTCGACATATACACACGCTCGGCTCCTCTGGTGTCTTAACCAAAAACTGCCACACCACGGAGGTGGTGATTTTACACTGCACTGAGTGACTACTACCACCACTGCCTCGCTGAGCCCCTTTGTGTCTGACATAGTGGTTAATCAACTACATGGATTTGCCACATATTTCTTGCTTTCAACTTTAGCACCAAAAAAGTTTGTGAATTTGCGTTATACAGATACCCCACAACGGACACCCTGTAATTGGAGCGAAAATCACTCTATAAACTACATGGATTTGACACATATTTCTTGGTCTCAACTTTAGCAACAAAAAAGTATGGGAATTTGCATTATACAGATACCCTACAATGGACACCCTGTAATTGGAGCGAAAATCACTCTATAAACTACATGGATTTGACACGTATTTCTGGCTCTCAACTTTGGAACTATTTACTATTTACTACTATTTAAAAACTATTGTAATTTACATTATAAAGATGCCCCAAAACGCACAACCTGGGAGAGGAGCAGGGTGTGGATATGACACAGATTTCTTCCTAGTCGCTTCAGTAACATAAAAGAACTGCTATTTGGTGTATACAGATCCCCCTAAACGCACACCCTGGGAGAGGGACAGAAATCACTACAGCAACTGTGTGGATATGAAACAGATTTCTTCCTAGTGGCTTCAGTAACAAAAAAGAACTGCTATTTGGGGTATACAGATAACCCTAAATGCACACCCTGGGATTGGAGCAGAAATCGCTACAGCACAGTACTGTAAAAGCATCTAGACACTACAGACAGCCCATGCAGTGTGAAATGCCGGTCGCTGATTGGCTTACAGGTCTGCAGATGTCATTGAGTTCCTTTCTCCTTCCTAGAGTTCTCTGACCCATGTAACAAATTGTGCTCATGTCTATTTAGCTAAAAAAGAGGGGAAAAAAAACTTTGTTCCCACGAATCAGCAAAAACTTCGGATTCGTGACGAATCGAATTTTCCGTGAAATTCGTATCCAATTCCACTTCATTCTAATCAATTTGCTCATCTCTATTCTTGAAGTTAGCCCATCGTGATGTATTATTCTACATGTGAATGTCAACTTATTTATGTAGGTTTGACATCACATGAATTACCTGTGTCTCTACCTATATTAGAGACATTAGCCATTAAGGCTAAGAAAGCCAGAGGGGGACAAATTAAAAACAATACCCCACCATTTTCAACTGTATCACAATTGTGATCCAAAATCCTTTTAAGTGCATGGAATAGAGTTCTCGATCAACGTGAGTGAATTGTGCAACCTCGATGATGTGTCCGCGGTAATGGTTATGTACACTGGAAGTGGGGCAGACCTGCATTTCTGATTGTATAGGCCTCCTAATCATATAAATTCCTGGAACCAGGTATTTCAAGCCTCTTCAGGAAGCTTTGGAAGTGTGAAACGCTTGTTGGGGTACCTGGCATCATCCCCTACAGAGGAGCATTAAAGGGTAAGCAATTAATGTACTTTTTACCTATATGTTGCACTTGGATTAACTATTGAAGGTGAGAGGAAAGTAATATATTCATGTTTAATAAATACCCTGCTCAGTCTGTAATATATAATCAGGCCTACACATATAACTATACACTACTAAGCTAACTTTTGTTTATATATATATATATATATATCCCTGTCATTTGCTTTTTAATTAAAATTAATAAAATTATAAATTTTAAGGACCTTATTGATTTTTTGTATTTGGGTTTGATAACATCCTACCTGTAGATTTGTCACTTTATATCATCTTATCATCTTCTCCTGTTCTATAACAGGCTACATGCAGACAGGACAATAATGACAATTTAATGACCCCCTTTAAAGTGAACCTGTCAACAGGGACCTCAATTTCACTAAAGACAGGTTACAGAAGCCCATCACACCTGTACTACAAATATGCCTTTATTATTTCTATAAGCATTTGAATTACAATATAATTATGTGTTAGAACTTAACTTGCACCATGACAGAATCCTCTGTGTAGTCCTAGGGGTTGAGCATTGGTTTGGATGTATTTCAAAGAATACCACATGACTAGTTTGTGTTGCAAACTCCTCAGTCTCAGTCTTTTGCTCCTTTATTACTCCTCCCTCTTGGTCCTTCACAGGTCACAGCCTGGTGATCTGACATCAGTGGGAGCGGGAGGAGCTGTAGAGGAGCACAAAGGTAGGGGCTGAGAGTTGAGGAGTCTGCAGCACAGACAAGGCATGTGGTATTTTTTGAAATGCATCAAAACCAAAGCTCAACCCATATAATTACACAGAAGATTCTGTCAGAGTGCAAGGTAAGTTCTTACACACAATTATATTGTAATGCAGATGCTTAGAGAAAGGAGAAAGGCATATTTGTAATGCAGCTGTAATTGGCTACTGTAACCTGTCTCTACTGAAAATGAGGTCCCTGGGGACAGGATTTAAATTTAGAAAAGATAGAAAATAGGACCAAATAAAGCTTACAGCTTTAGCATATTATAAGATAATAATTCCATTTGTCTCACGTGTACACCGCTTTACAGCCAGCCAAATACCTCACAGAGAAGTAGAACTATATTATTTTCTGCGTCTTAAACCTGTAGATCTGGATGTGAAGTTACGTGTGACAAGACGACGACGCCAGATGTCTCTGTATTCGCTGCTTCTGTGTCTGTCTGAATTACATTAAACCCCATCTTGGCAAGTTCATTATTTATAATCCACAGAGACACTATCATTTTGATAACCACTTTATTCAGCACTGGATAACAAAAAGATAGACCCTATAACAGGCAGTTAAATAGGGCTGCTGATAAGAGCAGTCAGCGAGGCCTCTTTACAAGCTTTGTGAGAGACTAGTAATCCTCTAATCTACAGTGTGTGTCTCCCAGCTCTCCTTTCATGCTCTATTACTTCCGTGCCTGCTTGTCTTTCTTCCTTGAGCCTCTCTACAAAACCGTGTCTGTTTTTATTACCAGTAGAAATACGTTTCAGTAACCCGACTGAACTTTGACACTCTTGTTTAAATATATAGGGCATCCAATGAATTGTGGAAAAAAACTCTCTTTAGATTTTTTCTCTTTTCTGTCAGACAAATTGAAAGAGTTAGGAGAAAAGGAATATGGGAGTGTTGCCATAACTACATTTTATCAAATATTATTTCATCCAAAACACTTAAGAACAAAATCTGAAACAGTATTCAAAAAGTATTCTAAGGCTGTATTATAAGGGGTATATAGTACATATGGTTCTAAGAAGATGCACAAAGGACTCTTAAAGAATGGGAAAAAGGGAGATGGTGAAGCGTCTTCTTTCTTAGACCGGCTATACATTTTAAGATTGTGATCCCACTGAGTTCATGTTCCCAATAATTCATTATTGGAACAATATTCTTAGCTGTTAAATTATACAGTGAGATTTTTTTTGTAAGAATTTAAAAAGGAATCAGATTAAATCATCCACCTTGTTTGATGTCCATCTCCAGCATGTATCATAGATGTCTGGGTTTTTTGAAGATAAGATTTTACAAGACATAAATACAAAGTCCTATATTCCCTGAAATGATACCAATTGGGTAATTGTTTGGGTATCTATTTTGTACCGACCTGCAAAAGAAATGTAATATGTTGTTTCTACTGCATAATCAAAGGCATAAAAACAGAATTGGTACCAATGGTGAAACTGCATTTTTGGCCAAATTCACCACATACTAAATTTTGTATCAGCTTCCTAGTACAGAATGTTTAATTGTCCCGCTAGAAAGTACAATCTGTCCAAGAAGCCCCTTATGGCTACGTGAATGGGAAAAAAAATGTTTTGAGTGGGAGGGAATGACCTTACAAGTATTCTATAAGTTCCAAGTTCCACGTTTTCACTTTTGTTACCAGTGAGAGAGATGCTAGAGACATGGGCTGAGCTATATAGTGACTGGCACAAATAACACACACCCCTTGTGACTTGCTGCTCCTTATGGCAGGGTGTCTGGTAGTCTGGTAGGCTTACAATTTTTTTTTGTAGGAAGTATACATAGTATACTGCTATGGAAACCTGTTATTAGGTTTACTAATGAAAATCTGGTGACAGATTCCCTATTATGCCTTGGTGCTGAATTATGTTTATGGCACACCGAATTAACAGTATTATACAAGTTGTATACTATTTACATTACCTTGTAGCAGCTCAACAATTATAATATAAGAGGGTGACTCGGATCATCAATAGAAAAAATATTAAATATTGGCAACACTCCTTTTTATTCCAAAGTGTCCATGCAACGTTTTAGCTCCTACACACTGGAGCCTTTCTCAATCCTTGATATACACTCACCGGCCACTTTATTAGGTACACCATGCTAGTAACGGGTTGGACCCCCTTTTGCCTTCAAAACTGCCTCAATTCTTCGTGGCATAGATTCAACAAGGTGCTGGAAGCATTCCTCAGAGATTTTGATCCATATTGACATGATGGCATCACACAGTTGCCGCAGATTTGTCGGCTGCACATCCATGATGCGAATCTCCCGTTCCACCACATCCCAAAGATGCTCTATTGGATTGAGATCTGGTGACTGTGGAGGCCATTTGAGTACAGTGAACTCATTGTCATGTTCAAGAAACCAGTCTGAGATGATTCCAGCTTTATGACATGGCGCATTATCCTGCTGAAAGTAGCCATCAGATGTTGGGTACATTGTGGTCATAAAGGGATGGACATGGTCAGCAACAATACTCAGGTAGGCTGTGGCATTGCAACGATGCTCAATTGGTACCAAGGGGCCCAAAGAGTGCCAAGAAAATATTCCCCACACCATGACACCACCACCACCAGCCTGAACCGTTGATACAAGGCAGGATGGATCCATGCTTTCATGTTGTTGACGCCAAATTCTGACCCTACCATCCGAATGTCGCAGCAGAAATCGAGACTCATCAGACCAGGCAACATTTTTCCAATCTTCTACTGTCCAATTTCGATGAGCTTGTGCAAATTGTAGCCTCAGTTTCCTGTTCTTAGCTGAAAGGAGTGGCACCCGGTGTGGTCTTCTGCTGCTGTAGCCCATCTGCCTCAAAGTTCGACGTACTGTGCATTCAGAGATGCTCTTCTGCCTACCTTGGTTGTAACGGGTGGCGATTTGAGTCACTGTTGCCTTTCTATCAGCTCGAACCAGTCTGCCCATTCTCCTCTGACCTCTGGCATCAACAAGGCATTTCCGCCCACAGAACTGCCGCTCACTGGATGTTTTTTCTTTTTCGGACCATTCTCTGTAAACCCTAGAGATGATTGTGCGTGAAAATCCCAGTAGATCAGCAGTTTCTGAAATACTCAGACCAGCCCTTCTGGCACCAACAACCATGCCACGTTCAAAGGCACTCAAATCACCTTTCTTCCCCATACTAATGCTTGGTTTGAACTGCAGGAGATTGTCTTGACCATGTCTACATGCCTAAATGCACTGAGTTGCCGCCATGTGATTGGCTGATTAGAAATTAAGTGTTAACGAGCAGTTGGACAGGTGTACCTAATAAAGTGGCCGGTGAGTGTATATCTGCCAATATGATCCTGAACTTTTGAGGTTGAATAGTGCAGAATACCTCCTGCATGCCATACCTACTTGAGTGGATATTGAGTAAACCTAGCTAGTAGCAACTAATAAAGTAAAATGAAACGTATCCTGAAAAGCAGGATTTGGTGTAGTTTAGATTCGTCTTTCCATTAGAAGTTATTTTCACATCAGAGTAAAAATTTCAATTGTGATACACAAAGTACATTTGTTACTTTCTGTCTTTAATGTATACCAGATACAGCATTGATTAAAAACACATTGCAAAAATTCCTTTTATTGAGCGTTTGTGTGAGACAACATTCTCATGCGCAGACTTTATGTAAAAACATTATGTTTTAAAGTAACACTCTGGGCAAAATTGATAAACCTTTTCTACTGCAATGTTGATCCAAAGGAAAATAAAGAAAATCTTTACATGACAGAAGCTGCTTTGCTTTCATCATAGGGTAAACATTTCTTACACACTTTAAAAACTTTAAAAACCATACAGAAATCTACTAATTGCCTTGTGGTATATATTTACACTTATAGGGGTTGGCTTTGTCACCTTTGAGAGCTTTAGCATTTTCCTATTCTCAGCATGGTGCCCTCTGTATAAATACACAACTTCCTGTTTCTCACTGATCCCAGCTGTCCTTATGACGTCTGCCATTGTATCTTTAGTTTCACTCTCAGTCCTCAGAGACATAGGAAGGGGGGGCATAATGAGTTATAACTCTCATGCTTCAGTCCCTGCTATTCAGCAGAGCTCAGACATGTAAACAAAGTATCATGGAAAGTCTTTAGACAGCAAGAATCAGGAATGCTGAATTACTTGATGAACATTTAGGGATTATTATTAAGGCAACAAAGGCAGCTCGGAAATTTATGTAAAATAGTAACCGACCTCCTTAAGAAAGAATCCTTCGTCGTAGTTATCCATATATTAATAACTATGTACAAAACATATTCAAAACTCATAAAAAATTCTACTATCCATCTCAACGAAAAAAAAATTGGCAACTTTTTAAATAACTTTCCAGTGCAGAGCTCTGTTTCACTATCGTAACAGATAAGAAACATAGTTCTTGCTCATACTCATACTGCACCTTTGGTATATTACAGAATTTGTTACATTAAATTTCTACACATGGAGACTGAAATTTATCACTGCTTGTACAGCAGTTTCTGGCATAGAAGTAGTGGAATAATTGCAAATTCTTGCGGAGTGTAAGAATTTGTGATTAAAATTGCGAATATGCCACCTCCCCGTCATGTGGTTGTGGAGGGGGCATAGCGGGGTACCCGCCCCATGCCTGCATTCTTTTGCAAAACTTGCGAACTTTCATTTGCTGGTTTTGCGCAAAACTACACTACATTTCTGACCTGGCGTATTTTTGCTTGCTGGCACGCCAGCGCAGGGTTTGTCTGCATATGATAAATCTTCCCATGAGAGTATACGTTTATTTTTACTTGAGAAATGATCATGACAACTTAATTGTTTATTTTTTTTATTGAAGCCAAATGGATTAGAGTTAACTGATGCAGCAGTATGTTCATATTAAGTCACTTGCAGATTCACAGCAAAACACAAGTGCCTATTATTTATGAAAAATGGTGAGCTACAATGAATGTCAGACCTCGTCTGAACAGAAGGGTTCTGGATTTACCAAGAAGTGGGAGCCTCAGTAGATCAGGGACGCTGCTTGAGAGGGAGAGTGGGGATGTATTACCACTGACAAAAAGGAAAATATAAAAATACCCCCAATCTCCTATGTGCCATTTATGATACTGATGCATTAAGTTCTCTGGCCTCATACAGTAGGGTAGAGAACAGAGAAACCGAAGTAATTTGGTTATCTAGAAAAGTTGTGATATTTCAGTTCTTGCTACTTGATCCCAATTTTATGGAAAACACATCATGGTTTGATCAAATTAGAAGTCCAGTTTTTACTAGAAGTTTCCTTTCAGGAATTTTTATCCACATATTCCATCACTTTCCTTCAGTAAATCCCATTACCAAGCTGCACCCTTGGGTGCCAGTCCTGTCAAAATTGATCAAGCAGAGAGGCGGCTGCTATGCTTCTGACCCTTTGCTCTGACACTGCAGATCCTAATCTGTGGCTACAGCTTTCACTTAGAATCCAGACTTCAAGCAGCAAGTGTAATGCATAATTCAGCAGGTACAATATGTCCTAACTCTGCATCCAGGGAGGAAAAAAAATCTCTGTGCAGACATCCCCTTGTTTCAAAGAGTCAAAAAGTGCTCCAGATGTCAGGATCCTCCTTGGAGTGCATCCCCTCGATTTCCCTCTGGGCCAAATGAACTGATTTCTCTCCCAAAGATGTTTCTTTTTCAGTTTTTCTTATAGGTTTTTTTCTTTGTTTTCCATTCCGTCAAGGGCGGGGGTTGCCATGGAGATGGAATGAGATGTCCTGCTGTTTTCACCTTTGCTGTCTTGTTTGGTACAGATCGCTGTCCTCAGACCAAACGTGGTGGATGAGATGCACATACAGATGTCTGATTTCCTGGCAGCTGGTCTCTAGAGCCTCCTATAACACAGCACTTCACAATCTGGCATTCATCCTATCTCTCACTCTCTAATGGCCCCATCACATGTCTCTCTGCCTTTCTGATCTTTCTTTTAAGTGGGACAAAGCATCTCATGAAAGTATATTTCTGAAAGCTTTCATGTCCAGCCCCTTTAACTAAACCGTTAAAATAACTGTGCAACTTACTACCTGCTAATTTAAAAACCCCAGGCAAAAAGGTCAAATTCTATAAGACCTGATTAATCATTTGTCTCCATAGTAAACGCATTATTATTCACACACATCATTATTTGTCTAGGATGGTAGGAGAACTGTGGAAATGAACACATTGTTGAATGGCACTGAGATCCCACTCCCAAACCTGAGTAACTTATTACCATTGTGGACGGATGAATTAATAGGTCATTAGATCAATAGAAAGATAAATAGATAGAGTTTGGATGCGCCAAATTGATTAAAATGTGCAAACCACCTACAGTATTTTGCATATCTTCATGGTCTAAGCTCCTGAAGAATAAAGTTATACCTACAACGACTTTTCTTAATCTATTTTATTTTTAGACGTACAGAAGTTTTTGGTTTTTATTTTAAATCTTGCTTCAGTAAGACTAGTGTCATTAAACTGTCCACAATTTGATATTGAGGCTTTTCTGACTTTTACCGTGTATAAAGTCAGTATAAAGTCGAAAATTATCTGCAGAAAATGTCAGATATGAAAAAAATGCGTCCAAATGGCTCAAAAAGAAATCATGCTTACAATGAAACAATTAGTAAATAACGTATGTTGGTACCTTTCAATTACTTTGTAGAGACTCTTACAAAGCACCCTTCAGAGGGGGGCTGTGGCTTAGGTGTGATGCTGTGAGGAAGCTCCGACGGGAGCTCCGCTGAGTCCAGGGTCCAGACACAAAGCAATGCCGACGACGATCCACTCACCTGGGGTGCCAGCAAGATGGGGGAACCATGTCGGTGGAGGCCGAGCGGCAGGCATGGCAGGGGCACGTCGATCCCTGGACATTGGGAGACTTCTCTCCCCGATGAGCAGTCATGCAGCCGTGGCATCCTCCTGTGTAACACCACCACCTGATGGGCGAATGGAGCTGCAGGATTGAGCTACAGCTGATCGTAAGGAAGCGCTGGGAACAGCTGAAGACGTGGGAATCCGAGGGTGCACTGCATGATTGTCCACGCCTATGGAGGACGCTGCAGCTGCATCTCGGGGAGAGCAGGGACTGGTCCTGACACCAAGGAAAGAGACGGAGCAACCCAGCAGCAGGATGACAGGTAACGGGGTAGAGGGTCTGCTATTGTCTCGGGTGGGGGGGGGATCGGGGCCCCAATGGATGCAGCCCCCGGGTCGGTGGGGCTGATTGGAGGGGGACCCAGAGACGGCCCCACGGAGTAATACTGAAGTGCATTGTGACGTAGGCAATCGCCTTGTAGTACATCAATATGGGGGTGCCACCGTCTGTGAGACAGAGGTGGGGACCCAATTAAATTAGGAGCCTCTTAGGGACCCCAGAACTCACATCAATGTTACTATACAAAGTGGCCAACCCCGTCATCCACTGGACTTGCAAATATTAATGCAGATGATTAAAGCCCTCCCCAATAAAGAAGACTTAGATGCAGTTGCAGTATGCCTCGAACAGTCTCAACAAAAAGCGTTGTACTCTATCAGGTGAGATGTTCATCACTTAACCTCCCGTTGAGGGGCTGAGCAAGTGTTTAACTCCCTCTCTAATAGGGACCCTTGTGTCATGGGTGCTCCCGCAATCCATGTTGCCGTACACCAGTGCTCCACTGTGTGCCTGTCCCCGCCCCCCTGCCCGGACTTAACTCTCCAAGCTGTGCTCCGGGTTCCGGCGTGTAGGCCGCATGCCTTCTTCCCTCCAGGCTTCTCAGGATTTAAAAGGCCAGCATCCTCCTGATTAGCGCTGGCTCATCTGGTTCAGCCTTTATAATACGGCACCCCCCTTCCTTCCTGGCCAGATCTTCAGCATTCTAACGGAACTTCCAAGGTTGCCAACACCTCGCTTCGCACAGCGGCTACTGTTGAAGCGATTGCCCATCAGTGGTTCCAGACGCTCCTATATTCCAGCATTTCCAGACGCCTCCTTGTTCCTCCAGCGTTTCCAAACACCTCCGTGTTCCTCCAGCGTTTCCAGACGCCTCATTGTTCCTCCAGTGTTTCCAGATGCCTCTGTGTCTCCTGTCTCCAGCGTTCCCATACGATCATGGTGTGTACTGTCTTCCAGCGTTTCCAGATGCCTCCGTGTTTCCTGTTTTCCAGCACTCCCATACGCTTCCTGCTGTGCCTTCTATGGCTCCACTCCAGCGGTGTCTTCAGTCCCTGCCAGCGTTACCAGTGTTCCTCTGTGTTCCTGCTGTCATCCCAGGCTCGGTCCTGTACCTTGGCTGCCACCACGGGCCTCATACCATCTCCTGCGGTGGTCCAGAGGGTCCACTAGTTCACAGATTCCTCCCTCCGGACTCTTTCCATAGAGACTTTTAGTTCTGTTGTCTGTGTGACCCGTTACAGCTTGAAGTGTTTTGGTGGATGTATGAAAGGTCCGGTAGATATTAATGAATAATAATTATTTAGCAGATGTCACGAACCCGGCTCACCGGAGTTCACACACGGGGATTCCTACTCTATGGAGTCTCAGAATTTAGCCCTTAAACTCCGCCCACTTACACAAAATTGCGTCCTAGCGCTAAATTTACTCCACGCAATCTCAACACCCCGTCAATCCACTGACACCACCCACAAGTTACTTACGCAAAGAAGGCCGTAGGCACCTTAACCACACAGACAATGCACCCTGATGATAACTCAGCACATGCACTCACTACTTATACGATATTACAATTATAAATTCACACAGAACATGCAATCGCTTACTACATGGACTATGCTAACAATGACCTCTGGTAACGTGATTCCCTTCAGAGACCCAGATTCTTTAAGGCTACAAGCAGAGACTAATTAAAAGTTTTAATTTACATAAAAATGCAGCGCAAAAAGATTAAAACAATTACACATACGATACTTACAAACAGTTAGTGAAATAGGAAGAAATTCTTTGGCCGGAGGACAGGGCATAGACAGCGATCCAGTCTTCTATTGTCATAGAGTCACCTAGACTGAACAACCCAATGTGGCTGTTTCACTAATTTAAACCCAGGGGAATTTTGACCCCACCCCTGGCTGTGATGTCACTGTGAGGGGGAGTTTTTTCTATCTCCCTCCCATCAGTGAGGTACTTTTTGGGTCTGGGTTTTTTATCAAAACCCCATAAGTTTTGATTGGAAGATGGCACAATTGTGCCCCCAGACGAAGGCTGCACGCCAGCCGAAACGCGCGTCGGGGCGCTGTCATTCCGGGCAACGATCATCTTTTACATGGGTAAGATACACTACACTTGTTTACCATGCATGCTTATGCACTTTTGTTGACTAATAAACTTTGCTATACTAAATGTCCATAGTCCCCATGTATACAGTTATAAGGCCATAGATGCCTCTACCCTATACTTAACAATTCTGATGATCTTGCTGCCTGGGTCACAGCTTCTTTTTGTGTCCCCCTTGGGGTTATACCATTTTTCACCAGTTTTTGTCATGTATCATTCTATTATTAATTTTCGATTTAAATAAAGGAATTTTTTACTTTTACCTCTTGTTTCTTAATTGTGCTATTTTGTTGGATTTTACCTTCCATCCAGTGGAAGATCAATAGGTTACACAAGCAACAGATAGTAGTACATTTACCAGTGCCCCCAAAGTAGGGCTTACAGAATTATTTTTTTTAATTATATTGATAATATTAATATAACCAAATAATAAATTTTACTTTGAAATTGCAGATATTAAATTTCCTTGTAATTTTGCGCTTTATTTGGATCAAATGGCTGTTTTTACTCACCAGTTGATAACTACTGTATGTTGGTTTGTACAGAAGAAGGTACAAACTTTAAACTCAGAATGCGTAGGGATTTGAATAACTAAATTACAAGATGTATGCAAGCGTGAACAAGCCAAGTATGGTGTAGGACATGTGCAGTGGGGCTCATACCGAGTCTCCTTTCACTAATCCCTCCATAGCCTGAATACTTGATCTAAAGTTGCCCCATCAGATGCCAGAACAGTCCCTTCACCAACCTGAACTATCCCTTGTTCTGGAGATGCTGAGTAAAGGAAGAGCAGTGGTAAAAGCTCCTCAGAGGCTGATATGTCTGACAAGCAGAAACCACAAAGAAAGCCACGACCAAAGCACCTGCTGAGGAACCAGTGAAATCAGTGATTTGATGCTGGTGGTAACTAAAGGCAATGCAACAACGGCTTTCCTGATGCAGCAGATGTTAAAGGTGGAATTGTCTGTACTTGGACATGTTTTGCTCAATATATTCGAAAGAACCATTAAATTGAAACTGTGCAACTCAGGAACTAGAAGATTATATGGGGAAATCTAAAAAGGCCTCTAGGCAAGACCACTCAGAGATCCTAGCACTTTGGAAGAAAACAGATGATTTAGAAAATAAAGCTAGGCGAAACAGTGTTCATCTGGCGGGTTAATACTGGGTTAAACGCCAGGAATAATCGTTATTATTTTGATAGATCAGACATATTAAACGTGGCGATTCCTTACATGTTTATGATTTTTAATGTTTATTTATATTAGTTCTATGGAAAAGATGCTTTATATGGCTATTTTTCTTCTTATATTTTTCCAACTCCTTAGGGTACTTTAACCCTAGGTTGTCTGATTGATCCTACCATATACTGCCATATTGCATGGGGATTTTCCACACCAACAATTACAATGTGAAAATCACACATTGTAATAAATGGTGCCAAATAAAACATCTTCAGGTCTTTGTGTGACCCTAAGGCTGTCATAGCAATGGATCGCTGCTCCCCGATAACGTCAAGGGAAGCGACAATCTGAGCCAAGATGGCTGCACCCAAGCGGCACCAAATCTTTAATGCCCCCAGTAGCTATGCCGCTAGCGATCAACGGGTTAATATGCAGCAAACACTTACCGGCTGTGGAGAGGGCTCAGCCATGAGCCCTTTCCAATCACCCGCAGCCAACGCATGAAGGTCTACTACATAATGCATTGATAAGGGGTTAATTATCCCATTGAGGTTCAGAAACACAGCGCCAGGATTGTTGATATCAAGAAATGTCTTTGAGGTGTGAAAGTGGTGTATTCAATGAAATTCCCTGCCATGTTCCGGGTCACGGGGAACAAACTATGCCAAACTATGTACATAACCGTAGACTGGTTGGGTGAAGGCGTTGTCAATGTCCTTGTTTTGTTGTAAAAAATTTTTCAAAAGTAAAAAAGAAATATCAGATTTTTTTCAATTATAAGTTGTTCTGAATCTTCTCCCAAAAAACCTTGTTAGCTCCTCCTAGTCTACCACAAAGTGTTGGACGCACAATCATGCCACCGCCCCCCGTCATGTGGTTTGGAGGGGGCATACGGGGTACCGCCCCCTGCTGCTTCTTTTGCAAAAAACTTGCGAACTTTCATTCATTTGCTGGTTTGCGCAAAACTACACTACATATCTGACCTGCTGGCGTATTTTTTCTTTGCTGGCCCGCCAGCGCAGTTCCTCTGCCTTGTAAAACTTTCTCATGAAGTATACGTTTTATTTTTTACTTGAAAATGATCATTACAACTATTTTTTGTTTTTTTTATTGAACCAAATGGATTAGAGTTAACTGAAGCAGATCCAGTATGGTCATACATTAAGTCACTTGCAGATTCACAGCAAAACACAAGTGCCTAAATTATTTATGAAAAATGGTGAGCTACATGATGTCAGACCCTCGTTGTAACAGAAGGGTTCTGGATTTACCAAGAAGTGGGAGCCTCAGGTAGCTCAGGACGGCTGCTTGAGAAGGAGGGAGAGTGGCGGATGTATTACCACTGCAAAACGAAAATATAAAAATACCCCCATCTCCTATGTGCATGTATAATACTGGATCATTAAGTTCTCTGGCCTCATACAGTAGGGTAGAGAAACCAGAGAAACCAAAGTAATTTGCGTTATCTAGAAACGTTTTGATATCTTCAGTTTCTGCTACTTGATCCGCAATTTTATGGAAACACATCATTGTTTGATCAAATTAGAAGTCCAGTTTTTCCTAGAAGGTTTCCTTTCAGGAATTTTTTATCTCCATATTCCTCACTTTCCTTCAGGTAATCCCATTACCAAGCGCACCCTTGGGTGCCAGTCCTGTCAAAATTGACAAAGCCTGAGATGCGGTCTGCTAATGGCGTCTGACCTTTGCTCTGACACGCAGATCCCTAACTGTTGCGACATACAGCTTTCACTAGAATCCAGACTTCAAGCAAGGCATAGTGTAATGCAAATTCAGCTTTACATATGTCCTAACATCTGCATCCCGGAGAGAAAAAAAAATCTCTGTGGCAGAATCCCCTTGTTTCAAAAGCGAGTCAAAAAGTGCTCCATATTCAGGAATCCGCCTCCTTGAGTGCATCCCCCGTCGATTTCCTCTGGGCAGATGAACTGAGTTCTCTCCCAAAGATGTTTCTTTTGCAGTTTTTTCTTTAGGTTTTTTTCTTTGTTTTCCATCCTCCGTCAATGCGGGGTCGATTTTTGCCCATGGAGATGGAATGAGAATGTCCCTGCATTTTCACCTTGCATGTCTTGTTTTGGTACAGATTCGCCCGCTGTCTCAACCAACGTTATGGATGAGAATGTGCACATCGATGCTTATTGTCCTTGTCAGCTGTCTCATAGAGCCTCCTACTAACACGCCTTCACAATCTAGGCATTCATCCGATCTCTCACTCTCTTAATGGCCCCATCACATTCCTCTCTGCCTTTCTGATCGTTCTTTTAAGTGGACAAAGCATCTCATGAAATTATATTTCTGAAAGCTTGCATTCCATCCCTTTAGACTAAACCGTTAAATAACTGTGCAACTTAACTACCTGCTAATTTACAAACCCCAGGCAAAAAGGGTCAAATTCTATAAACATGATTAACTCATTGTCTCACCATAGAAACGCATTATTATTCAACACACTCATTATTTGTCTAGTATGGTAGGAGAACTGTGGGAACTTGAAACCCATTTTTTATGGCAACTGAGCTCCCACTCCC
Organism: Engystomops pustulosus; assembly: GCA_019512145.1. NCBI lineage: Eukaryota > Metazoa > Chordata > Amphibia > Anura > Leptodactylidae > Engystomops > Engystomops pustulosus. Next base: position 39,660,408 of record CM033649.1, read on the forward strand.
AACCTGAGTAAACTTATTACCATTGTGGGAACGTATGAATTAATAGTCATTAGATCAATAGAAAGAGATAATAGAGTTTGGAATGCGCCAAATTGATTAAAAATGTGCAAACCACCTACAGTATTTTGCAATATTATCTCATGGGTCTAATAAAATCTTACAATGACGAATAAAGTTTATACCTACAAACGACTTCTCTTATCTATTTTACTTTTTATGACGTACAGAATTTGTCGGTTTTTTAATTAATTAAAATCGTGCTTCAGTAAGACTAGTTTCCATTAACTGTCCACAATTTGATATTGAGGCTGTTCTGACTTTTCCGAGACTTTTACCGTGTATAAAGTCGTATAAAGTCGACAATTATCTGCAGAAAATGTCAATATGAAAAAATGCGTCCAAATTGCTCAAAAAGATCATGCTTCAATGAAACAATTAGTAAACAATACCGATAAATGTTGGTACTTTCAATTACTTTGTGAGACTCTAAAAAGCAAACCCTCAGAAGGGGGGCTGCGGCTTTGGTGTGATGCTGTGAGGAAAGCTCCGACGGGCGCCTCCGCTGATTCCAGGGTCCAGACACAAAGATACGCCGACGACGATCCATGCACCTGGAATGCCAAAGCCCCCCCCAAGATGGGGGAACCGGTGTCGGGGAAGGCCAGCGGCAGCATTGCAGGGGCAATTTCGATCCCTGACACATGGGAGACTTCTCTCCTCCGATGAGTCAGACATCAGCCGTGGCAACCCCCTGTGTACCACCGCCACCTGTGGGCGAATGGAGCTGCACAGGAATTGAGCTACAAGCTGATCGAAAGACGCTCTGGGAACAGCTGAAAGACAGTGTGGGAATACCGAGGGTCGCACTGCTGATCGTCCAACACTATGGGGAGGTGCAGCCTTGCATCTCGGGGAGAAGGCGACTCGGTCCTGACACCAAGGAAAGAGACGGAGCCAATCCCAGCAGACAGGACGACAGGGCTTACAGGGTAGAGGGTTGCTTTGTTCTGGGTGGGGGAGGTATCGGGGAAACCCAATAGCGATTGCAGCCCCCGGGTCGGTGGGTTTATTGGAGTGGGACCACCCAAGATGGCCCCCACGCGAGTAAATACTGAAGTGCATTGTGACTTAGCCTTGTGTACATCAATATCGCGGGAGTGCCAAGTGTACGCCTGGACAAGGGTGGAGCGACCCAATTAAGATTAGGAAGCCTCTTAGTGCGACCCCAGAACTCACATCACATCAGTTACTATACAAAGTGTGCCAAACCCGTCCATCCAATCCTGGACTTGCAAATATTAATGCAGATATTAACAGCCACTACCCAATAAAGAAGACTTAGTGATGCAGTTAGCCAGTAGCCTCGAACGTCTCAACAAAGCCGTTATACCTATTAGGTGAGATTTCATCACATTAACCTCACGTTGGAGGGGCTGAGCAAGTGTTAACTCCTTCTAATAGGGACGGCTTGTGTCAATGGGTGCTCCCGCAAATCCTGTTGCCGTACACAGGCTCTACCACTGTATGCTGTCCCCGCGCCCCCTGGCCCCGGACTTACTCTCCAAGCTGTGGCTCGCGGCCGTCCACCGGCGGGTAGGGCCGCATGCCTTCTTCCCCCAGCTTCATCAGATTTAATAAGGACAGCCGTCCTCCCAATTAGACGCTGGCCATCTGGTTCCGGCTTTATAATACCGCCCCCCTCCTTTCATTCCTTCCTCGCACAGATCTTCAGATTCTAACCGAACTTCCAAGGTTGCACACCACCTCTCGCTTCGCACAGCGGCTACTGCATGATTAAGTATTGGCCATCAGTGGTTCCAGTACGCTCCTCGTATCCAGCATTTTCCAGACGCCTAACCTTGTTACCCCAGCATTTCGCAAACACCTCCTCTGTTACACTAGCACATTCCAGACGCCTCCTTGTTCCTCCAGTTTTCCAGATGCCTGCCACGTAAGTGTCTCTGTCTCACGCGTTCCGATACGCATACATGTGTGTACTGGTCTCTCCAGCGTGTTCCTGTCTTCCATAACGCTTCCTGACCTGCCTGACCTACCATGGCTCCCCCAGCGGTGTCTTCATCCAGCCAGCGTTTAACCAGTGTTCTTCCTCTGTGTTCCTGCTGTCATCCCAGACTCGGTCTGATACCTGTCATATCTGCTTCCCTGGCTGCCACCCACGGGCCTCATACCATCTCCTGCGGGTGGTCCGAAGGGTACCACTAGTTCACAGATTCCTCCCTCCGGAACTCTTTCCATATGAGACTTTTAGTTCGTGTTGTACTGTAGTGACGCCGTTACACGCTTGAAGTGTTTTGTGCTGATGTAGACAGCTCCGTAGATATCAAAACCCTTCAGCGCCGCCACGGAGCGATATATCGCACGGAGCGCATGACTTATGCGCTCAGTGGCGATATATCGCCCCAGATGCGCTTATGCCGGCTCGGCTCCTGATCAGAGCCGAACGGCATCGGGGAAAAACACGGGGCTAGCCGCACTGTAATAATAGCCGGCACCCCATGTGTGAACACCCGACGATCGAGTTGTACTCCGATCAGCAGGTGCTTACCCTTTAGATGCCCCGAGTCAGGCGCGACCGCGATGATCTTTAACAGGATCTCCTGCGGGGTCTTTCCCCCACGATCGAGCCCCCCCGAAACCGTTTACGGGCGGCGCCGCCGATCGTTGCTATCATAACTCTCTGGGAATCCGATGCTTGGACCCAGCATGTTACTACAGAATATTAGCCAGTAGATGCTCTGTGACGTCATCTTTCTCTGGCAAAGTGCCAGCCTATATGCAAGTGCGATGCATGTGACACTGACATACTACCTAGCCAATACATGAGTATTGCCAGAATATATCAGAAAACACATCAGATAAGATTGCCTTTGTCACTATCCCATGTACTAAAGCTGAAAAAGTAAAAAAAAAGTTATTCATAAAAATAAAGTCATAAATCACCCTAAACATCGCCCCAAACCCCAAAACAGATAAAGAACATATAACTCAAAAACAAAGTATAAATAATAACACAAACCCCAATTTATAAGTCATTCACACGCGTCCGCTAACAACCCGTGAATAAAAGTAATCATTATTGAACCCCAACACGATAAACGCGTAAAAAAAAATGTTATAACCCTCCAAAAAGTATGATTTTAACCTTTTCAAGCCCAAATCAAAAAATGCTATAAAAATGCGACCACAAAACCATAGTACTCGAACTGATACTGGTGACAAGACAACATGTCCGCAACAACCAAGTCCATCACACCAGCTCCGTAGCCAAAAACGTAACAAAGTTATGCCACTTGGAAGATGGCAATACACAAAATTACTAGATTTTTTCCCACAGATAGGGTTTGTTGTGAAACCCCAAAATTTAGTAACGTAAGAAAATATATTCATTCGGTTGCCCGTAATCTTCAGTCACCCATAGAATAAAAGCTAACAGAGTTATAGTCTATACGGGAACCCAAAAAAAAAAGGTCAAAAATCAGTACAGAATTGATGCTTTGCTACTCCTCCTGCCCTCAAAAAAGTTCCTAAATTTTAACAATAGTGATTACCAACCCCAAAATGGTAACAATGGAAAAAGCAATCTCATCCCGCCAAAAAAAATGCCGTCACATGGCCCCAATTAACGAAAGCGAAAATTTATAGCCTTCAAAAGGGGCCATGAGGAAACAAATCGGGCAAGCTGCGGCCCTCCTTCCTTCTGCGCCTCGCTGTGCCCCCATAAAACAAGTTCACAGCCACATGTGGGGGGTCTTTGGTACTCAGGATAAATTGGCAGAAAATCATTGTATGGTGGGTTTTCTCTTTGTATATATTTGGAAGAAAGTGTGAAAATTTTAGTGCTAAATGAAACGTATAAGGGAACAGTGACCATTCTAAATTTCACCTCCATTTTGATTCAATACTAATGAAGATCTCAAGGGGTTAACCATCGTCTACAAAGCTGTTTCTGATAGCTTGAGGGGTAGTGCAGATTTGAAATGGAGAATTATATAGGGGGTTTTTGATGCTAATATGTCAAATTTCATTCAAAACTGTATTTATCCCCAAAATAGTCAATTTCTGAAAATCCGGAAAAGCGATATTCTATTTGTAAGCCGCGTGAGATGAAATAAATTATCCAAGCATTTCATAAATTATGAAAACTGTAGTAGACAATGTGGAAATGTTATTCAAGCAACTTATTTAGGTGTAAATCTATCTGCCTGAAAACGCAATGATAGAATTTCGAAAATATGGCAAATTTTTCAAAAAATTTATCATATTTTTCTTTTTTTTGTAAATAAACGCAAAACTTATCTGCCAAAATGTTCCACTAAAATGAAGTACAACATGTGGGGAAAAAACAATCTCAGAATCGTTTTGATATATACATTTTTCAAACAGTATAAACCAATAAGCGAAGCAGTCAAATCAAAAAAATCGGCTGAGCTTAAGCTGTAAAATGGCGCGTCCTAAGGGGTTAATTATATAATTATTTAGCATTGCAGATGTCACGAACCCGGCTCACACGAGTTCACCCACGGGGATTCCTACTCTAGGGAGTCCCAGGATTTAGCCCTTAAACTCCGTCACTATTCCACAAATTGGCTAAATTTACTCCACGCAATTCAGCACCCTCTCAATCCACTGAACACCCACCCACAAGTATTCTTACGCAAAGAAGGCGTAGGCACCTTAACACAACAGACAATGCACCCTGATATAACTCAGCACATGCCTCACTACTTATATGATATTAAAATTATAAATTCAACGAACATGCAATCGTTACTACATGACAAGATTGACTAACAATGACCTCTGGTAACGTGATTCTCTTCAAGACCTCGATTCTTTAAAGGCTACAGCAGAGACTATTAAAAGTTTAATTTACATAAAAAATGCAGTACAAAAGATTAAAACATACACATACAACTACAAACAGTTAGGGAAGAAAGAAACAAAAAATTCTTGCTAGTGAAATAGAAAATTCTTGGCTGGGCCGAGCAGGGCATAGACAGAGTGATCCAGTCTTCTATGTCATAGAGTCACCCAGAACTGAACAAACCCATGTGGCGTTTCACTAATTTAAACCCAGGGGAATTTGTGACCCCCACCCTGGCTGTGATGTCACTGGAGGGGGATTTGTTCTATCCTCCCTCCCATCAGTGAAGTATCTTTGGGTCTTTGTTTTTAAAAACCAACCCCATAACTTTTGATTGGAAGATGGCACAATTGTGCCATGGCTTCAAACCAAACAAGTATGTTATTCCCATAAACCACATACCAAACACGGTGTGTCTTAGCCTAATATCAGGGTTGTTCGCTATTGGCTGCCCTTCCCCTGGTGCTAACATTCTGATTTTCGTTCCAGAGTGTTCTAGGACCCCATAACTGTCCTGTGTAACTGGGACCCAATTATGAATTATCCCCAGTTATGGGATCGGTATGATATTCCCTTTGTTAAATTTGGAGGAATAACTAAAGTCTGCGGGTTCTTTTCATCCCCCACATCTCTGGCCAAAGGTGTCAATTCTACCACTTAAGAAGACCATGCTCCTCTGATCAAAAAGGACTCCCTGGGGTGTTATAGACACACTGCCAGACTCCTCTTCCTGGCTGGTCTTAAAACAAATGGAGCTTAATGACTCATAACAAGCAGAATGAAACAACACAAAAGAAAGAAAAATAAAAAAATATAAAACAAACAAACTGTGGAGGAGTAATATTATTATCACAGCAGACAATTGGTGTTTTGTAGGGATGAGCGAGTATACTCGTCCGAGCTTGATTCTCGTTCGAGTATTAGCACACTCGGAACGGCTCGTTGCTTTCAGTGAAAACATCTGCAAACATCTGCAATGTGTTCTTCAGTGTTCTTCTTTCTTTCAGTGAAAAATGCTTGAGTCTCCCATTGACTTCAATGGGGTTCGTTATTCGAGACGAGCACTCGAGCATCGGGAAAAGTTTGTCTCGAATAACAAGCACTCGAGCATTTTAGTGCTCGCTCATCTCTAGTGTTTTGGTCTATCTGACCTTCATCAACCCATAAATCCTTCGGGAAGATCTTTTCTACAAGCAGCAGCTAGTAGTACATTTACCAGTGCCCCCAAAGTAGGGCTTACAGAATTATTTCTTTAATTAATTGATAATATAATATAAAACCAAATAATAATTTTACTTTGAAATTGCAATATTAAATTTCCTTGTAATTTTTGCGCTTTTTTGGATCCAATGGCTGTTTTTACTCACCAGTTGAATACTACTGTATTTTTGTTTTGTACAAGAAAGGTATCAAACTTTAAACTCAGAATTGCGTAGGGATTTGAATAACTAAATTACAAGATGTATGCAAGCGTGAACAAGCCAAGTATGGTGTAGGACATGTGGCAGTGGGCTCATACCGAATCTCCTTTCACTAATCCCTCCATAGCCTGAATACTTGATCTAAGTTGCCCCATCAATGCCAGAACAGTCCCTTCACCAACCTGAAACTATCCCCTTGTTCTGAGATGCTGAGTAAAGGAAGACAGTGGTAAAAGCTCCTCAGAGTGTGATATGTCTGACAAGAAGAAACCCAATGAAAGCCACGACCAAAGCACCTGTCTGAGAACCAGTGAAATCATGATTTGAGCTGGTGTAACTAAAGCAATGCAACACGGCTTTCCTGATGTCAGCAGATTTAAGGTGGAATGTTCTTTACTGGACATGTTTTGCTCAATATTTCGAAGAACATTAAATGAAACTGTGCAACTTAGGAACTAGAAGATTATATGGGGAAATCTAAAAAAGCCTCTAGGCCAAGAACAGTCAAGATCCTAGCACTTTGGAAAAAAAAGATGAATTTAAAAATAAAGCTAGCGAAACATGTGTTTCATCTGGCAGTTAACTACTGGTTAAACGCCAGGAATATCGTTATTATTTTGATAGATCAGACACTTTAGACGTGGCGCTTCCTTACATGTTTATGATTTTTAATGTTTATTTATTTAGTTCTACGGAAAGGATGCTTTATGGCTATTTTTTCTTTTGTATATTTTTCCAACTCCTTAGGGTACTTTAACCTAGTTGTCTGATTGATCCTACATATACTGCCATATTGCATGGGGATTTCCACACCAACAATTACATGTGAAAATCACACATTGTAATATGGTGCCAATAAAACATCTTCAGGTCTTTGTGTGACCCTAAGGCAGTCATAGCAATGGATTGCTGCTCCCCCGATAACGTCAAGGGAAGCGACAATCTGAGCCAAGACGGCTGCACCCAAGCGCACCAAATCTTTATGCCCCCAGTAGCTATGCCGCTAAGCGATCAACGGGTTAATATGCAAAGCAAACACTTACCGGCTGTGGAGAGGGCTCAGCCATGAGCCCTTTCCAATCACTCGCGCAACCAACGCACGATGGTCACACTACATCATCACTTGATAAGGGTTAATTATCCCATTGAGGTTCAGAAAACAGCGCCAGGATTGTTGATATCAAAAATGTCTTTGAGGTGTGAAAGTGGTGTATTCAATGAATTCCCTGCCATGTTCCAGGTCGCAGGTGCACCCTGTACCCCGCCCTATACCCCAGTACAGCACGGCAAGGCTGACTTACCTGGTCCTGCGACAGCTCCTGTGTTCTGGCACACACTAATTGGCATTGGCCATCCGCTGATCTAATAAATGGTTTGCCTCTTCCTGTCACCCCTGCCAGATCTTCATGCTCTTATGCCTCTGAGAAAGCATTCCAAACCTGTCTGCATGCTCTTCGTAATCACCTCCTGCTATATTCCTGACCTCAATTCTATGACGCCTGCCCTGACCTTCCACTACAATTCTGTGCCGCGCATGTCTTGACCTTCTGCCTGAACACAACTCTGATTTTGCCTCCTGACTCTGTACCTTGCCTTGGCCGCCACCGTGAGCAAAGTCGTGCCTGTGGAGCAACCTGGTGGTATCCTGCCGCCGCAAGTTGAACCCGCTTTGTGGCAGTCTATGGTGAAAACTGGGTGCCAATTAGACTCCGCTCCCAGGTGTTGGCTTACCTGATCGCTCGCGGTGGTACAGTGGGTCCTCTACCCCTCTACACAGTTTATCACCTATGTGTATGTTGTGAATCTAAGATTCCCGGTGGCTCATCCTCCTTGACCTGCATAGCAAAATGATTGTAATGTATTTTTTGACCTTTATGCCAAACTATGTTACATAACCGTAGACTGGTTGGATGAAGGCGTTGTCAATGTCCTTGTTTTGTTGTAAAAATTATTTCAAAAGTAAAAAAGAAATATCAGATTTTTTTAAATTATAAGTTGTGCTGAATCTTCTCCCAAAAAACCTTGTTAGCTCCTCCTAGTCTACCACACAGTATTTCATCACTGATGCTCTCATATTCTTCACATTCACACTTGTATTTTTGTGGGATTTAAAATCTCATCCTCTTCAATTTTTTTAGATGTATTTCATAAGGCTTTTCTATTTTCTTCTCACTCCATAGTATACTGTATTTTACTAAGAAACCCAATTCTACGTCCAGAGATTTTTACTATTTCTTTGGTGAGAAAAAATAGATTGTTATTTCACTATGTTTTTGTCTAATGTTCAGTTCAGTGTTTAAGTAGCCAAATCCTTTTTAGAAAAAAAAATGGATATATAGTATATATTGCCCAATGATCTAGGCTGCTTGAGATCTTCAAGTCCACCATCAAATATTAATTTGATCAAAGTAGCTTGATGTTTTTGGGATATTATTTACTTTTCAGTGATACCATTTTAGAATAGCTTTCATTATTGTTTTAGAGGAGTGAATTCAGATATATATCCACACTATGCCCCTGATATCATACCATAAAATCATACCATTCCCAATATCATAAAGTGCACTGTACAAAAAATGGCCACATTTTGCCACCTAATTGTGACAACCCTGCCATTGAGCCCCATATATTAATAAGCATCAGAAATTGTGCATTTAGTGAAAAAGAAGCACCTTCCTCTCCAGTTGAGTATATTCACTTCCCAATTTCATCCAATCAGCCTTTTCTTTAACTGGACCTTATCATAGCAACTGTATCACAAAGAAGGGAATTAAAGTTTCTTTACACTTTTTGGAGGCATCACTAATGTATTTTATAGTATCAACATCTTAAGGGTATAGATACAATAAAATTCAAGGAAGGGTCAGGAGATTGTGTGTAGCCCTTTGCCAGCTATGGGGCTGTTCATGTCATACATAGCTTATACCGTATTAGAGAGTAAGGACTAATATATATATATAACTTTAATTAGATGTTAAAAAATGTTCCTGTGTGAACATAATTTCCCATAAATGTAGTCATGTTGTCACTGAGAAACGGATATATGTCCTTGGATACGACCAACACCGCCCTCTAGGAACATCAGTGGCCAGGAATGCACTATTGAGGCGGCCAACCACCTGAATTCATTGTTTATTACTACAAGACAACTGTGGAACATGCAAGAACTCACAGCCATTTTATATGCAAAAACTATTTGTTTCTTAGTGCTATCTCTCCAGCCTTGGTGGTCCTATCTGAGGACGCTGCCCCCTGTATCTATAGGAAGATATGACTACATTTATGGTAGATTATCTTCACACAGGATCATTTTTTACGCAGATGACAATATCCCTTAAATAATTGTCCATTTAATAAAAGCTTGTATCTTCTTATTCAGATACCTTTCCTAATGGGTAAATATTTTATGGGAGTAGATATATAAACAGACAGATCAGGTAGGAAGAAAGAGATAGTTCCAGTTTTTTATGCTTTCTAAACCTATTATCGGTGGTATTATCAGCACTCTCTAACAAGCTGTGACATTCTAATTCTGTGATCTCTGATCGCATTGCTCCTTTTTGGAGGGTGGGAGAATGTTTACAAAACACCTTGTTATTTTCAGGTCAAGGGTCAGAAACAAAACTACAAATGAAGATTCATCTTCAGAAGGAAATTCTTCCACGGCTTGAAAGGATATTTAAATTGCGCGAGTCTGCCTGCCAGAGGACTTATTTGAGAATTCAGAAGGAGGTTCCCCTAGGACATTTCAGAGTGAGAGATAGCTGCCTTCGTTCCTGGCAGGTCATTACGGTGGATCATGCTGGCACACTGCGCAGTGTGACACCGGCTCGTTCCATCTAGATGTTAGAGTCCAAAAAAATGAGATAAAAAAGAAATTTCAAAAATACCTGACAGAGCAGAGGAAATCATCTCTGAGGTGTAAAAAGATGTGCATTATACAGAAATTTAGGTCGATGTTGGTAAACACTTACGGGGAGGGGGGATCTTGAGTGCTTTCCAGTGCAGCTCTTGCTAATGTGATTTTTGGCTTAGTTTTGTGATCGTATGAACCCAAACACAGACAGTTGAAAAAAACACCCAAAGGCTTCATCTTTAACATATCCCTGCACTGCACCAAAGGGATTTTATTTTTTTTACTAATTTAGAAAACTTTCTCTTTCATGTAGGATTTAATTCTGGGAATCAGGGCTGTATCTTAGAGTATTGATCCCTGCAGCAATGTGTGTGCATATGTATATTTAGGTTTCAGAACCTGCGGTATGTCTGGGGCCTGGAGGGATGTACCAAGCTTTGTTGGTTTTAATGACAAACTCCTTGGAGTTACTTCTGAAGACAGCGATATCATTTAAACTCTGTTCTCCTTGTCAGGAAGTCCATGGCCAGGGCTCCTGTCTCTCTCTGCGGAGTAGTGGTTTACAGTGGACTAAAGTGTTATTAATAAGTAATCTCACTTGCCTGGCAGGAGGATTTAAAACATTTTAGTCAGTAAAGGCAGATTTACCCACTATTCCACATGCCGTATTTCTTTCCAATTTTTTTTTACTAACAGTAAATTATTATATTTCTTAAAATGACCAAATTACTTTTTATTTTTCAATTTAAAATATAATATTATCGTTATTTTGATTACTAGTAGTACTACTAGTTGTAAGGTAACATTCAATTCAAAATTGTAAAAATTTTAAGGGTTTGTCCACTGAAGTTTTTTTTTTTGAAAATGTGTGTGTGGGGTTAGGATTAGAGATAGGCGAATTTGTTAAAATTCGGTTTGTCCCGATTCACCAAATTTTTTTGAAAAAATTTGATTCGGTCCGAATCGAATCATGACAAATCACGTTAAAAACAGGTATTTTCTGGCTGCAGAGAGCCTGTAGGGTGTTGTAGAGGCCAACTTCACCAAATAAGTGAAGTGGGAACGCAGCCTGACAAGGTAACGTCTGTGCCAGCTCAAAAGGACCGAGCTGAGGGCCAAAATCCCACTATAACATCAAAGAGTGCACTCTTTTTACACTGACATTAGCTGATTCCATAGATTACGACTAGAGATGAGCGAGCACTAAAATGCTCGGGTGCTCGTTACTCGAGCCGAACATTTCCAGATGCTCGAGTGCTCGTTTCGAGTAACGAGCCCCATTGAAGTCAATGGGAGACCCGAGCATTTTTCAAAGGGACCATGGTTCAGGAATAAAATGTGTTATTTAATTGAAAAATAATGTCTTCTGATAATTTGCAAACATCTGCGATCTATTCTTCACTGTTCCGCGCGTATATTATCTCCCGACAAGTTAGCAGATGTAAAGAACAGTGAAGAATAGAATAAAAACAGTGAACACAGTGAACACAGTGAACACAGGATCATTTAAGATAAAAACACAGTGCAGAACACAGTGCAGAATAGATTACAGATGTTCGGCACATCTGCTTACTTGTCGGGAGATACGCGCGGAACGGCGCGAACAAAATAGCATGTGAAGAACAATATATATGTGTGAAGAACACATTGCAGATGTATTTAAACATCTGCAATGTGTTCTTCAACTATGGAAGATTTGCAGATTACTATTTTAATGGGACATTCTAAGTAACAAAAAGACTAGTCAGACTTTACCTTCCAAATCTCCAACAGGACAAATCTTTTGGTCAGGTGATTTCACAGGGTGCAAAATTTATCTCTAAAAGGGCTCCAACTCTTAGTACCTAGTTGTCACCCAGTTTGTTTGACAGCAGCCAGAATGGAATATTCTTGGCTTAGCTTACTGGAGTCATAAGTGTGTCCATAAGTAGTGTTTAGCCAGCAATGATTATTTTTCCTAAGGAACGGGTCTCAATTATGAGATTAGATCATATATGAATTGTAACACAACAAAATATATTTTACATGGCATCCTGAAGACTTGGCATAAAGCAATATATTGTCCATACCTGCTGTCCATTAAAAATTAGAAATTGGCATTAACTATCAGATATTAACAACATGTGTTAATAAGTCTGCTATTCCTAGACATTTTAGAGACATCCACACTGGGGACATTAGGGCTTCAGGGCCAAAATCCCACTATAACATCAAAGAGTGCACTCTTTTTACACTGACATCAGATGATTCCATAGATTACGACAGAACCTGTTCTGTTAAACGCGGATACATGTAGAAACCCCCCTAAAGAGTGGAGAGGGTGTAGGCAGTAATTTTGCATTGACGTCACTGATCATTTTGCCCTTCTTTTCACGCTCATTATTGCTAAAGCCAAAAACAAACAGGAGTTGATCCAAAATATGATCCAGAGATGAGCAGCAAATGGGATACTTGCATGTCCTGTATGTACTGTATCCACTCCTGCTTTTGGCTATCAATCCTGAAGTTTTTCATCCTTCTAGCAGATGAAATGAAGGGGAAAACCAAACACTTGCAATGTCATAGAGTGGTGGAGGGTGAAAGCAGCATTATGGAAATCACAGGGTGTTCCAGGGAGACAGCAGTCAGATGGCAGCAGCATGAGGAGGCTGCAGAGTGGCACAATGACAAATTATGGAGGTGGCGGAAACATGGTAGGCCACAAAGTGGCACAATGATAAGAGTGTGGAGGTGGTGGCAGGAACATGGAAAGTCACAGAGAGGTCAGATGACAGAGTGTGGAGGTGGCGGCAGCAGCATCAGCAGCAGCAACAGGAGGCCACAGAGTGGCACAATGATAAGAGAAAGCGTTTTATAAAAGGGGTTTTTCGCATTAGGAGATTAAACTGAATTTGTCTGCCATAATTTCGTATCACATTTCTTGAATTGGATATTATAAAAATTGTGTTTGGTTTGCCTGTGTGATATACTTTCCCATTAACCCCTTAACGCTCTGCGACAGAGCTATCCGCGTGTAGAGCTAATGAAGGGTGTATGAAGAGGGCTCAAACGGGCATGAGCCCGTTCTTCATACAGAGAGAGGGGCGTTTGGTGCATATTGTTAAGCAAAGACACATCGCTATCACCGGAGTTGGTTCTGCTTCTGACACGATCGCGTATGGTTGAATTGGTGTTAACTTCTTCTTTGCTGCCGGCAGTGGGTGGACCGGCAATTTGTAAGAATCATAAGGCAAAAGCAATTATAATGCAATACAGTAGCATTTTTGCGAGTAAGTATTAGGTTTATGAATGAATTGAATATCTAGGGTTAACACAGACTATAGAGGTCTAGAAATGTGAAAAAAAAAAAAGAATAAAAAAAAAGTGTATTATAAACTGTTGTGAAAAATTAAAATATTAAAAATTCAAATGACCCCCCTTTCCCTTAGAACTGATATCCGTTCCCTAGGAACTGATAGTATAAGAAAAGAAAAACAGTACAAATCACAAACACATTAGGTTAGGTCGCACATTCCCAAAATGCAGCCGATCGCTATTCAAAAGATAAAAACTGTTATAACCGGCAGTGATCCTCCAAAACCGGGAAATAAGGAGGGAGGGGAAAGGAGAGGGAAAGGGAGAGAGGGGAAAGGGAAGGAAATGGCGCCCAAACCCAAAGGTCAAGAAATGCGAATTTTACACCTTTGTTTACATGACATAAAAAAAATTAATGTAATAAATGATATTCAAAATGTTGCACAATCCACAAAAGTGATAGCTAGCAATTTTTAAAACGTGGCCTACATTTTCACAAAATATGACCAATCCCCACTGCTCCGTGCACCAAAAGTATGAATGTTTGAAACGTTTGTAAAAATCAGAACATGATAGCAATCTTTTTTTCTTTTTTTTACACCTCCGTTTTTAATTTGGAAAATGTATTAAAGACACCAATAAAACGTGTAGATAAATTGTTATCCCCGCGATCATACCGAACCAAAGAGTAAAGTATGAGCTTGTATTTGAACGCAAGAGTGTTAACCAGAGTGAACTTGGATCAGATGGTGGTGACTGTGAAAAGGGCGTATCCTTAATACAACTGTGAGCCCACTAAGAATTGGCTGACACATGTTTGCATTTTTCCAACCTTCTTTTGGGATTTTTCCTGACTTCCAGTACACATTCAGGCTGGAATAAAAATAACAATCCCCCCAAAACACAGCCTCTGTACAGGGAAAAAATGAGAAAGTTATGGATTTTTGGTGAAGGTTGGAGAGAAGCGAGAATAGAAGAGAAAGAAGTAGAACCCCCAGATCGAAATGGCGTGTGATGAAAAAAAAAAACTCTGCATCCTTAATGGTTTAATGTAGCCATGTTGTTTCTGGGCAGCAATACCTATAAATGCGCAATTGAAGCAACACGCTGACCACCGGGATTCGGCTTTAATTCTTACAGGATGTACTGTTCGGACAGGCAATAACTCCGGAACATACAGTATTGTTTGTTTTTGTAACTGTGGTATTTAACTCCTGAAGATAGACATTTTATGAGTTACATAGTGTAACCATATATGTTGTCTTGTTAAACTGTGTTAAACTCCTGACTAGGATGGGCAAAGTCGAATTCTAAGATTCTAACTTCGGTGTAGAATTCAGGACAATTTTATTTGTCACGAAGACCAAGTTGTTATTTGACATATGAAGACCTCAGACCTGTAAGCCAATCAGTGACCCGCAGGCTTATTAGTGATGGCCAAAAACCCCCCCAAGCCCTTAAAAAACCCAGCCATACAACCAGACAAAGTGGTTTTGAGGACAGTAGACAAAGCTGCTGGGCAAGTGAAGAGGGTGGGGAAAAAGACTTCCAGCTGATCATGCAGTTAGGCAGTGGTGTTGCATACTGACACGATTGGGTTAGGAGAGTTATGAGCAGTGAACGAGAAACGCAATTGACGATGAGTTAGCTGTGATTAGCACTTGGGAAACTGGTTTGGGTGGAGATGGGGATTCATATCGTCGTGAGGAAGAGCGAAGTTTGGGGGGGGTCCCCCCCCCCCTTTTTTTGTGTTTTTATTCCCAGATGTAGGAAGAGAGTAGTGGCACGCTGGCGCCGTCAGGCAGTTGAGCCGCCGCAAGTTGCTACTGTGGCGTGAGGGGGAAGCAGGGTGAGACGACAGTCTTCTGTGAGAACTGGAGCCGAACGTCAGCGGAGGTACAATAACAACTTGCAGGTCCAAGTAAAGGTAAGGGCAGGGGAGCTAGAAGCGATCTCCTTTGGTGTGCAGCCGGCGGTTTGATTATGGTATAGTTGCTCATGCAGGAGTGTTGGGCGGTTAATAAAAATTACCACCTCAGCGGTTGATGGGGCAGTTTTTTTAATTTTTTAATACACAGAGGAGGGCGATGAGGGGAGCGTGTGGGGTATATGTCGTTCTGTGGGAAGAAAGTGAAGCTTGCCAGGGAGCTAACCTTGGAAACACGGGCCCTCATCCAACACATGCAGCGTTTCACCAATCAATGGCCTGGGAGAAGCGAGTTGAATTTGCAGTGGTCAGATGTGGTCATCCTCTGTAGGCTAAGCAACAGCGAGAGCAGAGCACCTGCGTGGGCAACACATGTGTTTCAGCAAGTCAATAGGACCTCCAGCACATCTGACACGAGGTGAATCTGTTTGTCTTGACCTCCTCTCCAGTACAGATGCTCTTGCTCCTCACTACGCATTGGCATCGAGCTAATGTCGTTGAGCGACGGCGATTATAAAGAGACAACTCTAGCGTCTGCAGCCATCCTCAAGGTTCGCGCAGGAATGCAGAAAGCTATTGACCGTGCTCTTGTTAGAAGTTGTTGGTACTGCGTTCTCTCCCTTTCCAAGTTGGGGAATTGCACCCCTTCAGAGAGGCTAATGGTTTGTGACGAGGGTGGAGAGTTCAAGACGAGTGCTAAAGCCGCAAGTTTCATTTTTTTTCCCAAAAGGCACATACCCAGCCCTTTCACCATTATGTGAGCCGTCCTTGAGCTTATCAGTTTCTTTCAAGGTGCACGCCCAGCACAGACGTGTGGAGTGTTGTATGTAACTATGGTGTGGTGGGGTGGGGGGGGGGGGGGGAGGTCGGTCGTAGGGGAGGTGTGGGGGGGGGGGTGGGGGTTGGTGGGGTTGGTTTAGAGGTTGGAGCAGTAGTAAGCCCAGAAGAGCAGCTTAAGTCGGGGATTCCTTATATTGAGAAACTTCAGTTCACTCAGCCTAGTTGTGGGAGGTATGGGACGCCCCGTCTTACCACCTCAGGGTGTGGTAGGTGAGGAACCTATGAACTACTGTGTACATTGCAGCCAAACTGATGTGTGGCCGCAAACTGCGGAGTAGGGGTGCGTCGGTTTTGCAGCCTTGTGTGGAGAAGCTGTGCCTGCCTGGTCGTGGCCAGTGGTGTGCAATCAGAGTGGTGTTGTTCTTCAGAGTGGGGGGTGGGGCAAGTGTTACCCCAAGGGAGGAACCCGCTTGTCCACCCGTGATTGTGGAGAGAGTTGACCTTTGTAGCTTGGATCGGCCAGGATTTCAACTTGCCAATGCCGAGATGCATCAGATTAGATCGCCATGGACGCCCCCTCTCCAAATGTGAGAAAATGAGTGGGGGTCTTCTAACTACCTGCCTCAGCCACTATTCTGATGCTGCACCCGCCTGATTGTTGACCACAATTGCGGCCAGTTGCACCATTCTGCCTCCTACCATCTTTACCAGGGACTGGAATTGTCCGCCACCTCCACACTATATCATGGTTGCCACTCTGAGGCTCTTGCTGGCAGATGCCCACCTCCACCACGCCTCATTGTGCCCACCCTGCGGGCTCCGCTCTGATACTGATGCCACCAACACACGATATCATTGTGGCGCACCTCTGAGGCGACTGCTGCTTCTGGATACACCTTTCACACTAACATTGTGCCATTATGCCAGGCTCCGGCGGCTGCTTGCTACTGATTGCCACCTCCAGCTCTATCATTGTGTTGCCACGCTACAGGATCCGCTGATGCTAATGATGCCCTCCAGGACTCATCATTGTGCCACCCTGCGGGGCTCCTGCCGAAATTTACTGATGCCACCTCCACACCTATCATTGTGCCACCTTGTGGCCAACATGTTGCCCGCCACTTCCACACCTCTGACCTCATTGATGCTTGTTGCCACGTTTAGAGTTCTTTTTTGTCAACAAGACCTGAGATTTCCAGGGAAAGGAAAAAATGTAAGCCTGTTTAGGATTGTGGCATCTCTAATCTACAAAATGAGTAAAATGGAAAAGTTCAATCAATGCATTTCGCAAAATGCGTCTTGTGCTACAATGTGGTGCCTCTCTCTTGTTTTTGGCTATATGGTGCTCTGCCTGCCGCCCACTCCAGACTCTGTCGTATTGTGCCACCCTGCGGGATCCTGATGCTACTGATGCCACCCTCCACACAATATAATTGTGCCACTTCTGTGCCTACCATGTTGCCGGCCTCTCAACACCTATGGAACACATCTGCGGGCCAACCTTGGAGTCTTTTTGTCAAAGGCCTGATTTTTTCAGGGAAACTGTAATGTAGGATGGTGGCGGGGTGTGGCATCTCCAAATCGCTGCAATACTGATTGCCAATCCACACTAGTCATTGTGCTGCCCTGTGACTTTCCCTGTTGTGATACGCATGTTGCTTGCCAACTGTGGGCTCCTGTGCTTGCCGCACCTCCACACACTGAAATATTGTGCCCACTTGGTGGTGCCTCCTGTTGCTGCTGCTGATCGCTTGATGCCTGCCACCACATTCCAACACTCTGTCATTGGACCACTTGGGCTTTCCATGTTGCTGCCACCATTGTTGCTGCCCACCTGTGGGCTCCTGATGTGCCGCCACCTCACACTCTATCCTCGAGTACCCTAATGCTCGACCGAGCATCAAGCTCGGACGAGCATGTTCGCTCATCTCTAATTACGACAGAACCCATTCTGATAAACGTGGATACATGTAGAAACCCCCCTAAAGAAGGGAGAGGGTGTCGGCAGTAATTTTGCATTGACGTCACTGATCATTTTGCCCTTCTTTTCACGCGTCAGTGTCCTCTTTCAATCGGTCAATAATCCATCATTATTGCTAAAGCCAAAAACAAACAGGAGTTGATCCAGAATATGATCCAGAGATGAGCAGCAAATGGGATACTTGCATGTCCTCTGTGTTCTGTATCCACTCCTGCTTTTGGCTATCAATCCTGAGGCTTTTCATTTCTTCTGACAGATTTAATGAAGGGGAAAACCAAACACTGGCAACATCATAGAGTGGAGGAGGGTGAAAACAGCATTATGAAAATCACAGGGTGTTCAAGGGAGACATCGGTCAGTTGGCAGCAGCACGAGTAGGCTGCAGAGTGGCACAATGACAAATTATGGAGGTGGCGGAAACATGTTAGGCCACAAAGTGGCACAATGATAAGAGTGTGAAGGTGGCGGCAGCAGCATCAGCATCAGCAACAGGAGGCCACAGGTGGCAGCAACATGGAAAGACACAGAGTGGTCCAATGACAGAGTGTGGAAGTGGCAGCAGCAGCATCAGCAGTGGCAACAGGAGGCACAATGATAAGGGCGTGGAGGTGGCGGCAGCAGCAGGAGCCCACAGGTGGCAGCAACATGGTGGCAGCAACTGGGAAAGTCCAATGACAGAGTGTGGAGGTGGCGGCAGCAGCATCAGCAGCAGCAACAGGAGGCCACAAAGTGGCACAATGATAAGAGTGTAGAGGTAGCAGCAGCAGCAATAGCCCACAGGTGTCAGCAACATGGTGGCAGCAACAGGGAAAGCCACAGGGTGGCACAATGATATAGTGTGGAGGTGTAATTTGTTATAAGGGGACACCGCGCACCATGGGAATGGAGGGTTGAGTGAGAGGGGATTAAATGGTGACTACCGAGTTTGAATATAGAAGGGGAATTGCGCCCCTGGTGACTTATTAAATGTGAGCTGCTGCAGATTCCGGTGCGCAGGAAGGAGTTCCTGATGTAAGACAGGTTAGTAGTAGGATAGGATAACCGGATGTAATATCGTGCTTCTTAGTAGAATTAGTGTGCTGCGTGTTGGGCGTAAAATCAGACTTTTCATAAAAGCAGAGATAAGTACATATAAATGCAAATATCAAGCATAAAAACATTTATTAGTGTTCAATTACAGATAAAGGTATGGGGACAACGCGTTTTGGGGAGAATTTCCCCTTCCTCAGGTCCAATAGATTTTTTTGGATGTTGTTCTGGCTGTATCCTGGGGTAGGTGAAATATCCTTATGAATTTTATGAAATTGGCTAATAATGACAAACTGCATTGATGAACTGTTATGGGAGTAGCGATACGTTATGATGAGCTGATATGTGGTATACCAGGGCTGGAGGCAAGTAGCCTTATTGTAATAATGAGCAATGTCAGAGTAAAGGAGACCATCCAGGGCAGCAACAGCACAAACAGTTCATCAACGCAGCTTGTCATTAATAGCTAATCTCATAAAATTCATAAGGATATTACACCTACCCCAGGACACAGCCAGAACGACATCCAAAAAAATCTATTAGACCTGAGTAAGGGGAAATTGTCCCTGAAACGTGTTGTCCCCATACCTTTATCTGTTATTGAATACTAATAAATGTTTTTATGCTTGATATTTGCATTTATATGTACTTATCTCTGCCTTTATGAATAGTCTGACTTTACAACGCCCAGCACGCAGCACACTAATTCTACTAATCTACTAAACAGCGCGATATTACATCCGGTTATCCAATCCTACTACTAATAGTGTGGATGTGGCATCAGTAGTAGCAGATTGGAGACACCACATCCATTATACATTTCAGTTTTCCTGAAAAAATCAGGCCTTTGACAAAAAAGAACTCCGAAGGTGGCACCAGCAGCAGCAGCATGAGGTCAGAGGTATGGAGGTGGTGGCAACATGGTAAGCCACAGAGTGGCACTATGATATAGTGTAGAGGTGCCATCAGTAGCAGCAGATTGGAGCTGCCACATCCATTATACTTTGCAGTTTTCCCGAAAAAATCAGGCCTTTGACAAAAAAAGTACTCCAAAGGTGGCACCAGCAGCAGCAGCATGAGGTCAGTGGTGTGGAGGTGGTGGCAACATGGTAGGCCACAGAGTAACACAATGATATAGTGTAGAGGTGGCATCAGTAGCAGCAGGAGCCCGCAGGGTGGCACAATGACAGAGTCTGGAGGTGGCGGCAGCAGGAGCCCATATAGCCAACAGCAGAGGAGGCCACATTGTGGCACAATGACGATGTTTGAAATGAATTAGAAGTTGAAATTTTAGAGTCTGGAGGCGGCATCAGTAGCAGCAGTAGCAGGAGCTTGCAGAGTGGCACACAGTGATAGAGTCTGGAGGTGGCATCAGTAGCAGCAGCAGGAGCCCCAGGAGTGGCACAATGATAGAATCTGGAGGTGGCATCAGTAGCAGCAGCAGGAGCCCGCAGAGTGGCACAATGATAGAGTCTGGAGGTGGCATCAATAGCAGCAGCAGGAGCCCGCAGAGTGGCACAATGATATAGTGTGAAAGTGGCATCAGTAACAGCAGCAGGAGCCCGCAGAGTGGCACCATGATAATAGTGTGTAGGTGGCGGACAATTCCAGTCCCTAGTAAAGATGATAGGAGGCAGATGGAGCAACTGGCAGCAGATGTGTGGAATCAGGCGGTTAGCAGCATCAGAATAGTGGCTGAGGCAGGTAGTTAGAACCCAGACTCATTGCTCAACTTTTGGAGGAGGCTTTAGCAAGTTGTATTAGCAAGTTGAAATCCTGGCCGATCCAAACCTGATTCATCTTGACAAAGGTCAGTCTTTCCACATTACGGGCGGACAAGCGGGTTCTCCTTGGGGTAACGATGGCCCCCGCCACACTGAACACCCGCTCTGATGCCACACTACTGGCCGGGCAGGACAGCTTCTCTACTGCAAACTCCGCAAGTTGCAGCCACGCATCAAGTTTGGCTACCCAGTAGTCCATGGGATCCTCTACCTGAGGTGGTAAAGTGCTGTCCAAGTAGGCCACCACCTGCTGGTGCAGGATCTGCTCCATGTCCTGCTGCTGCTGGTGGCGGCTACCCTCCTCATTAGGTGGGTGAAAGAAGTTGCTTAGTAAGGAATCCAGAGTTAAGCTGCTGCTGATGGAACTGCTACTGCTCCTACCCCCCCAGCTCCCCACATTAGCCGTGGCAGCAGTGCGCGAGCGATGACTGCCAGGAATCCCCCAGTCAGACCTGACAGAGGATGGACAATGTCGCACATAGGCAACTCTGTGCACAGTATTTCTCTATAGTATGCCAGTTGTTTCTCCCTCTCAGCAGCTGGAAAAAAGTCACCCATTTTTGCCCGGTAGTGAGTGTCCAAGAGGGTGGAAAGCCAAAAGTCCTCCTTATGGCGGATGTTGACTATTCGGCTGTCACTAGTTAGGCAAAGTAGCATTCCTCATCTCTTTCACTTCCACTCACCAGAGTGGAAAAACCACTGATTTCACCTGACTCTGCTTCTGCTCCAATGTCCTCCTCCTCATCCTCCTCCAGTTCAGCCCCCACCGGACTCATGTGGCCATGAGATGTAGTCTCCACTTCTCTAGTGCCCTGACCAGACAGATTTTGCAGCATGAGTTCCAGGACATGAAGCAGTGGAATGACGTTATTCATCCCGCAATCCTGGCAACTGACAAATAACGTGGCCTCTTCAAAGGGCCTGAGCAAACGGCAGGTGTCACGCATGAGCTGGCAGTGGCTGACATCAAAGTTACACAGGGGAGTACTACGGTCCACTTGCATCATCAAAAAATCATTAATGGCTTTTCTCTGTTCATACAGGCGGTCTAACATATGGAGGCTGGAATTCCAACGGGTGGAAACATCGCATATCAGACTATGTTGCGGTAGGCCGTTCTGACGCTGCAACTCGAGGAGGGTGTGCTTGGCTTTGTAAGAATAGCTGAAGTGCGTGCACAGTGTTCTGGACATTTTTAGAATGTCTTGCAGACTATTTGTTGACTACCAGATTGAACATGTGCGCCATGCAGGGCCATCCTTCCTCGGTGCAGTGCAGACACCATGTTCCTTCTATTGTCTGTCACCATGGTTCCGATTTTTAGTTGTCGCGGAGAAAGCCACACATTGATTTCTTGTTGCATGACACAGAGCATTTCCTCCCCTGTGTTGACTTTGTTCGCCCAGGCAAACCAGTTGTAGGACTGCGTGACACCGTTGTGCCCTGCACATGTGGTATGATGGAGCTGCACTTATGGAGGCTGAGGTGGTGGTGGAGAAGGAGGAGGCGGGCACTGGCGCGGGAGCAACAGTTGGACAACGTGGAGAGAAAGCGCCATCTCTTGTGGAAGTTGTTGGTGTGGCTGGAAGGGAAGCACATTCACCCAGTGTGCTGTAAAGGACATGTACTGGCCCTGACCATAGTTACAGCTCCACATGTCCGCGCTAGTGTGCACCTTTGAAGAAGGTGATAAGCTCAAGGACTGATAAGCTCAAGGACTGGCCCACCTTCTGTTGTACATAATCGTGAAGGGCTGGCAGTCCCTTTTTGGAAAAAAAATTGCGGCTTGGAACTCTCCACCTCGGTTCAGCACAAGCCATTAGATCTCTGAACGGTGCAGAGTCTACGACTTGGAAAGGGAGAGACTGCAGTACCAACAACTTCGACAAGAGCATGGTCAGCTTCTGCACCTTAGGATGGCTGGATGCATAGAGTCTCTTTGTAATCACCTCACTCAACGACTGCTGGCGCCATGCGTAGCGAGGAGCAAGAGCATCTGGACCTGGAGATGATGTCAGAGACAAACAGCTCTCTTTGGCAGAGGTGCTGGAGCCTTGACTTGCTGAAACAGCATGTGTGCCACTAGGTGCTGCTGCTGTTGCTTCGCCTGCAGGATGGACCACATCTGACACCCGTTTCTCCCAGGCTATTGGATGCTGATGCTGCATGTGTTGGCGCATTGCCGTGGTGCAAAGGTTAGCTCCCTGGCCACGCTTCACTTTCTGCCCGCAGATACGACATATACCCACGCTGGGCTCCTCTGGTGTCTTTACAAAAAATTGCCACACCGCCGAGTTGGTAATTTTACCGCCAACACTCTGCACTGAGCGACTACTACTGCTGCTGCCTCGCTGAGCCCCTGTGCCACTGCTTACTTGGACCTGCGAGTCGGGATTTGTACCTCGCGGACATTTGGCTCTAGTTCTCACACTGCTGCCACCCTGCTGACTCACGGCCACAGTAGCAACAAGCTGCCTGCTCCGCTGCCTGACGCGCAAACTGACACTCTCTTCACCTGACGATAATGAATCTCCTGCTATACCCAGCTCCCAAGTGCGATCAGCTACATCATCGTCAATTTGCGTTTCCCGATCACTGCTACTCTCCTCACTGGTGTCAGTATGAACAGACTGCCTACTGCAGGAAGCAGCGGAAGCACCTCTTCACTGCCAAGCAGCTGCTGACTGTCCTCAAACACTTTGTCCTCGCTAAATAGTGGCGCTGAGCCGAGACCACCTAGTTGCTCTCTGGCTGCGGGAAAGGAACAGGACAGAGGCTGGTTGAGGACAGGTGAGGGCCTCTGACCTGCTCCTGGGCCACGCCAACTAATTGTTGTATCTGAGGAACCCACAGACTCTTGGCTGGGGTTGTCAGATGTTATATTTGAGGAATTGTATGACCTAGTCAACCATCAACAACCTTTGGGTTGTTGATCAACACTCTGCCGCTAGATCACAAGGGCAGTTCTGGCCTCACAGAGTCACCCCTGCTGCGACGTCCCCTTACTGTGCTGCCACCTCTGCCTGATCCACCTGCCACCTTTCTATCTGACAAAATGATTTATAAACTACATGGATTTCACACATAAATCTGGCTGTAAACTATAGCCCCAAAAATGTATGGCAATGTTCGTTATACAGATACCCCACAACTGACAGTGTAATTTCTGCGAAAATAACTGTATAAACTACGTGGATTTGACACTTAAATCTGGCTGTAAACTATAGGCCCAAAAAGGTATGGCAATGTGCGTTATACAGATACCCCACAACTGACAGTGTAATATCTGCGAAAATCACTGTATAAAGTATGTGGATTTGACACGTAAATCTAGCTGTAAACTATAGCCCCAAAAAGGTATGGCAATGTGCGTTATATAGATACCCTACAGCAGCTGCATAAAGAAATCGCTACTGCAGATGCATGAAAGTCAAACAGATTTGTTCCTATTCGATTTTGTCACTAAATAGAGCTGCTGTTTGGGGTATATAGATCCCCCTTAACCCCTTAACGCTCTGTGCCGTAGCTCACGGCGCAGAGGTATAAGGAGTGTATGAAGAGGGCTCACGGGCTGAGTCCTCTTCATACAAGGGTGGGGGTTTTTGCATTTTGCAGAAAACCCCCACCGCTAATAACCCTGTCATTGTCTCCGGCGCCACCATCTTTTTTACGATCGCCGCGCCCCCGAACGTCATCGGGGGTGGCGATTGGTTGCCATGGTAGCCTCGGGTCTTCTTTTGACACGAAGCTACATGGCTTCTGGAGATTTGTTACAGTGAGCCAGTGGCTCATTGTAATGAATGAGCTGCAGAAATACAATATATTGCAATACAGAAGTATTGCAGTATATGGTAGGAGCGATCTGACCATCTAGGGTTAATGTACCCTAGATGATCTAAGAAATAGTTGGAAAAAAAAGAAAAAAAAAAGTTTAAAAAATAAAAAAAATGTATAAATGATCCAGAGATGAGCAGCATATGGGATACTTGCATGTCCTGTGTGTTCTGTATCCACTCCTGCTTTTGGCTATCAATCCTGAGGCTTTTCATTCCTTCTGACAGATTAAATGAAGGGGAAGACCAAACATAGTGGCAACGTCATAGAGTGGAGGGTAAAAACAGCATTATGGAAATCACAGGGTGTTCAAGGGAGACATTGGTCAGTTGGCAGCAGCACGAGTAGGCTGCAGAGTGGCACAATGACAAATTATGGAGGGGGCGGAAACATGTTAGGCCACAAAGTGGCACAATGATGAGAGTGTGGAGTTGGCGGCAGCAGCATCAGCAGCCGCAACAGGAGGCCACAGGTGGCAGCAACATGGAAAGACACAGAGTGGTCCCATGACAGAGTGTGGAAATGGCAGCAGCAGCATCAGCAGTGGAAACAGGAGGCACAATGATAAGGGCGTGGAGGTGGCGGCAGCAGCAGGAGCCCACAGGTGTCAGCAACATGGTGGCAGCAACAGGGAAAGCCACAGGGTGGCACAATGATATAGTGTGGAGGTGTAATTTGTTATAAGGGGACACTGCGCACCATGGGAATGGAGGGTCGAGTAAGAGCGGATTAAATGGTGACTACCGAGTTTGAATATAGAAGGGGAATTGTGCCTCTGGTGACTTATTAAATGTGAGCTGCTGCAGATTCCGGTGTGTAGGAAGAAGTTCCTGATGTAAGACAGGTTAGTAGTAGGATAACCGGATGTAATATCGTGCTGCTTAGTAGAATTAGTGTGCTGCGTGCTGGGCGTTGTAAAATCAGACTTTTCATAAAGGCAGAGATAAGTACATATAAATGCAAATATCAAGCATAAAAACATTTATTAGTGTTCAATAACAGATAAAGGTATGGGGACAACGCGTTTCGGGGAGAATTTCCCCTTCCTAAGGTCCAATAGATTTTTTTGGATGTCGTTCTGGCTGTATCCTGGGGTAGGTGTAATATCCTTATGAATTTTATGAAATTGGCTAATAATGACAAACTGCGTTGATGAACTGTTATGGGAGTAGCGATACGTGATGATGAGTTGATATGTGGTTTACCAGGGCGGGAGGCAAGTAGCCTTATTGTAATAATGAGCAATGTCAGAGTAAAGGAGACCATCAAGGGCAGTTTGTGCTGTTGCTGCCCTGGATGGTCTCCTTTACTTTGACATTGCTCCATGTCCTGCTGCTGCTGGTGGCGGCTACCCTCCTCACTAGGTGGGTGAAGGAAGTTACTCGATAAGGAATCCAGAGTTGAGCTGCTGCTGATGGAACTGCTACTGCTCCTACCGCCCCCCCCCCCCGGCTCCCCACATCAGCCGTGGCAGTAGTACGCGAGCGATGGCTGCCTGGAATCCCCCAGTCAGACCTGACAGAGGATGGACAATGTCGCACATAGGCAGCGGCCAACTCTGTGCACATTATTTCTCTATAGTATGCCAGTTGTTTCTCCCTCTCAGCAGCTGGAAAAAAGTCAACCATTTTTGCCCGGTAGTGAGGGTCCAAGAGGGTGGAAAGCCAAAAGTCATCGTTATGGCGGATGTTGACTATTCGGCTGTCACTAGTTAGGCAAAGTAGCATGCTGCTGGCCATCTGCGCAAGTGACTCTGAGGGACTCCCGACCTCCATCTCCACAGTATACTGCCACAGTGCTTCTGGGTCATCTGCCTCATCTTCTTCCTCATCTCTTTCACTTCCACTCACCAGAGTGGAAAAACCACTGATTTCACCTGACTCTGCTTCTGCTCCAATGTCCTCATCCTCCTCCAGTTCAGCCCCCACCGGACTCATGTGGCCATGAGATGTAGTCTCCACTTCTCTAGTGCCCTGACCAGACAGATTTTGCAGCATGAGTTCCAGGACATGAAGCAGTGGAAGGCCATATCATGTGGCATATTCGTATAGAGAGCCGAGATATCACAAGAAATCCACTTGTATTGATCATGCCATTGAATTTGTGTCATGCTCTTGAGGACTTCTTTAGTGTCCTGTATATATCCTGGCATTTTTTTAACAATAGGCTGGAGATAGGTATCTAACCAGCTACTCAAACTTTCCGTTAAAGAACCCATACCTGCAATAATGGGACGCAGAGGAGGGGGAAAGATCTGCTTATGTAGCTTCGGTAGAGCATGGAATATAGGGCAAAGAGGGAAAGTAGGTATTAAAAAATCACCTTCTCTATCGGAAAAAATATCCAAATTTTTGCCCCATGAAATTAGTTCTCTAAGTTTAGCAGTAACGGGCTCGCAGGAGCTGCAGTGACCAACAAGCATTCAACAAAGAATGCCAAACCATTTCTGATCGTTTGAACAAAAGAGGTTACACACATACAGTTATTCAATTCCTAATAGCTACTTCCACTCTTTGCCCTATATTCCATGCTCTACCTAAGCTACATAAGCAGGTTTCCCCCCCTCCCCTGCGTCCCATTATTGCAGGTATGGGTTCTTTAATGGAACATTTGAGCAGCTGGTTAGATACCTACCTCCAACCTATTGTTAAAAAAATGCCAGGATACATACAGGACACAAAAGAAGTCCTCAAGAGTATGACACTAATACAATGGCATGATCAATACAAGTGGATTTCCTCTGATATTTCGGCTCTCTATACGAATATACCACATGATATGGCTTTGGTTGCTCTTGAAAGCCACATGTATAGATTCACAAATTACACGTATGAGCTGAAACAATTCATTCTGTCAGTTACACATTTTTTGTTATCCAACAATTTTTCTCCTTTAATGGTGAATTTTTTCTACAAACCCAGGGATGCCCTATGGGTTCATGCTTCTCACCATCACTAGCAAATATATATGTCTCATGGTGGGAGGAAATATACCTATATAATGTGTCAAATCCCTTTAGGGACAACATTTTTTGGTATGGTAGGTACATTGATGACACCCTGCTCATCTGGCTGGGCAGTGAGCAGGGTGTCATCGATTTCCTGTCCTACACTAATTGTAATGACTGCAATTTAAGTTTCACTTACCAAATGGAGAATAATCGCATATCTTTTTTGGATATCATCTTAGAGGGAAACAATGTCACTAATACAGTGGAAACTTCATTATATCGTAAACCCACGAGTGGCAACTCCATTTTACAAGCTACCAGTTGCCACCCCAAACATGTAATTGACAATCTACCCGTTGGAGAGTTCATACGGGCTTGCTGGAGCTGCAGTGACCAACAAGCATTTAATAAAGAATGCCAAACCATCTCAGATCGTTTAAACAGAAGAGGATATACACATACAGTCATCCAAAGAGCAAAAAACATAGCTGTTAGTAAAACTAGGGAACAGCTGCTTTTTGATTCTAAAAAGAATGATAAAAAACCTGACAATATTGTTTTTTCAACTACTTATAGCAGCAATTTCCATCAGATAATTAATATTATCAAAAAATATTTACCAGCCTTAACAGCTGATGAAAAAATAAATAAAATTCTACAACAAGGGTGCCAATTTATATCTAGAAGGGCATGCACTATTGGCAATATTGTATCTCCATCATTATACCTTGCATATGATAAAAAGGAGACAAACTCCTGGTTAAACATCAAAGGTTCATATAAGTGTGGCATGAATAGATGTAGTAACTGTAAATACATGAAGAACGTAAAAAAGTTCTGTTCAGTTCACAATAATAATACCAACAACATCTACTCTTTTATAAATTGCAACACACGATATGTTATTTACCTTGTTACCTGCACCTCTTGCAACATACAGTATGTTGGCAGCACGATCCGTCCTCTGAAGAAACGCATTAGCGAACATATCACAGATGGTTCTAACTTTAACGATAAACATATTTCTAGGTTATCCAAACATTTCTTACATATACATGGAGGTGATATGTCATCCTTTTCAGTTATTGGTATTGAGAAAATAAAAACTCCGGTTAGAGGTGGAGACAAGGAACGGAAGCTCCGCAACCGCGAGGCTTTCTGGATCCTCAACCTCACAACGAGAAGTCCCAATGGTTTAAATGATAGAACTGATCTAATGTACCTGTATTAATACTATACTGTCTCCATAAGTTCTATTATTTATACTCTTTCTATGTTTATTATATTACCTGACAAATTTAAATTTGGTTTCTAGTTATACGCATGCGCTCTGCTGATCTACTGATGCGCGAACTTAGAACAATTAGTGGTTTCATTATCACCTGGTATGTATTCCCTCTTGTGCTTTTTTAAAAGTGTGTGTGTCACATGTATGTTTAGGACCATGACTAAGAATGTAATATAATCATTCGAAACGCGCAGGTCTCTGTGGGTCTCCGGACCGTATGTCTTTTTTGTCTTTTTTAATAATGGATTAAATAAACCTCAACAGATTTTTTATCAGTCAACTTGATATTTGGAGTGCTGGACTTTCTTGTTCTACTGGATCAGTAGACACATGCTGCCTGCTCCGCTGCCTGACGCGCAAACTGACACTCTCTTCACCTGACGATAATGAATCCCCTGCTATACCCAGCTCCCAAGTACGATCAGCTACATCATCGTCAATTTGCGTTTCCCGATCACTGCTACTCTCCTCACCGGTGTCAGTATGAACAGACTGCCTACTGCAGGAAGCAGCGGAAGCACCTCTTCACTGCCAAGCAGCTGCTGACTGTCCTCAAACACTTCGTCCTCGCTAAATAGTGGTGCTGAGCCGAGACCACCTAGTAGCTCTCTGGCTGCGGGAAAGGAACAGGACAGAGGCTGGTTGAGGACAGGTGAGGGCCTCTGACCTGCTCCTGGGCCATGCCAACTAATTGTTGTATCTTAGGAACCAACAGCCTTTTGGCTGGGGTTGTCAGATGTTATATTTGAGGAATTGTATGACCTAGTCAACCATTCAACAACCTTTGGATTGTTGATCAACACTCTGCCGCTAGATGACAAGGGCAGTTCTGGCCTCACAGAGTCACCCCTGCTGCGATGTCCCCTTACTGTGCTGCCACCTCTGCCTGATCCACCTGCCACCTTTCTGTCTGACAAAATGGTTTATAAACGACGTGGATTTCACACATAAATCTGGCTGTAAACTATAGCCCCAAAAATGTATGGCAATGTGCGTTATACAGATACCCCACAACTGACAGTGTAATTTCTGCGAAAATAACTGTATAAACTACGTGGATTTGACACGTAAATCTGGCTGTAAACTATAGGCCCAAAAAGGTATGGCAATGTGCGTTATACAGATACCCCACAACTGACAGTGTAATATCTGCGAAGATCACTGTATAAAGTATGTGGATTTGACACGTAAATCTGGCTGTAAACTATAGCCCCAAAAAGGTATTGCAATGTGCGTTATATGATAACCCTACGCAGCTGCATAAGAACAGAAAAAGAAATCGCTACGCAGATGCATGAAAGTCTCTCAAACAGATTTTGTTCCTATTCGATTTTGTCCTTAAATAGAACTGCTGTTCTGGGGGTATTATAGATCCCCCTTAAAAGAACAACCAGGGAGTGGTCACCAATCACTACTGCAGTGCATGAAAAAAGTCAAAACAGATTTGTTCCTATTTGAATGTGTCAATAAATAGAAACTGGCTATTTGGGGGCTATACAGATCCCCTTAAAAAAAAACAACCAGGGGGGATTGGTCCACCAATTCTCGACAGCAGTGCCAATGAAAAGTTCTAAACAGATTTCTTTCATATTCGATTTTGTCACTAAAATAAGGAAGTGCTATTTGGGGTAATACAGATTCCCCCTTAAAAAAACAAACCAGGGATTACAGCCACAAAGGGAAATCGTTACAACACAGAAACAGTAGCAGCCCAGCAGCTTACACTCTACAGGCCCCAGGCACATGGAAGTGTGGCACGTTGCGAAGATGTAAAATGGGGCTGGTTTTATAGGGGCGGTTGGGGTGTGTGGACATCCACCATAAGACCTGTGGCGGCTGCTGATTGGCTTACAGGTTCTGGCAGATGTCACTCAGGGGTATCCTTTCTCTTTTCCCAGAGTTTCGGCCCCATTGTAAACATGTTGTTTCTCGCGGACCAATTTAGCTGAAAAAAAAGAGGGGAAAAAAAACTTTGCTCCGCGATCAGATTAAAAACTTTGTGTCATGCTACACTGGTTTCCAGAAATTGGTTAAACTTATTTAAGCTGGCCATTTGTCCATGAAAAAATGGCCAGGAGATGGAGGGTCATGTGATTCTAAAGGCCTATGACTAGTCTGTGCATTACTTACCTTCCAGGGCAATATGATTGTATTCAGTCTCATCTATGTACTGCAGTAGGTCAGTACCATGGGGAGAAAAATGTGAACACTGATAAAAACTGAATCACATGATTGTTCCCTGTCTCCGAGTGCAGAGGAGAAGTGACATTAATTGAGACTGAATATGTTTCCACATAAAGGTCCATGGAAGTAGGTAAACAGGGCATGCAGACTGATCATGAACATTTAGGATCACACGGCCCTCCATCTCCTGCCATATTTATGGACAGGAATGGCAGCTGATAAGGTAGAAAACATTTCTGAACCAGAGGACTTGACTTTACATATCATGAAAGTGGTGCAGAACTTATAATAGATGTTGTGATGAACCCCCTCACTAAAGGTAATGTCACTGGGTGCAACTGCACTAGGGAGCCTCACAATTTAGAACAAATCATTGTCCATCTGTCCAACATGGCATATTTACTCTAAATTTGCTCCCCTATCTTCCCAGCATCCATGTGATTATGTACAATTATACAAAATATGTTGCCACTTTTATTTTAAATTAATTAAGGCAAAAGGGCCTCCCTTTTACTAATTAATAACATTAAGTACTCTCACAATTTGATATACTATTTCTACATTCACAATAAAACTGCAGAAAGTGTTAGGTATTGGCTCTGAAGATGTAGCGTCTGTGTCGGCATCATCCTCTGTCCGTGAACTGCAGCTGAGGAGTCGCTGATTGTGTCTTAGTAGTTTTTTTACATTGTTAGTGTGAACACATGCATAGGCTTGTTGGATGGTTGATAAGCACCTCACCCAGCACATGTAATCTTCTACATCCATGCTCATTGATAGTTAATTTGCTGCTATTGATAGGTTTTCCTTCTACTCTCATTATTCCTTTGATACTCTGTTTTGTCAGGATATCCGAGTTCTGACCCAATCACTGTTTGACAATCTGATATTACATATAAGTTCTGGACACCCACCTGGGTAATGGGCTAAGCATTAGGGCCAACTGTCTTTGTCTTCTTTTCTTGTCTTTTTCCCAAAGTGTGCATTACAGGATATCTGCGTAGTATGCAAATATGTTTTCCAGGATGGGATAGAAAACAATTTCCTACACTGTACAGACAAGATGCAAAGACATGGAAACAGTGTTGTCTTCAGTTGGGAATCTGTTGGAATAAATTTACTGGTTTGGCTTTAAACCTGAATTATGTCATTAGACTTTGTGCAAGTCTTGCC
Source organism: Engystomops pustulosus (assembly GCA_019512145.1). Classification (NCBI taxonomy): domain Eukaryota; kingdom Metazoa; phylum Chordata; class Amphibia; order Anura; family Leptodactylidae; genus Engystomops; species Engystomops pustulosus. Next base: position 39,692,794 of record CM033649.1, read on the forward strand.
TGATGTTAAGGGAACTGCCTTTCTAGGTGGACATAAGGGACAAATTATTTATCCCATCCTGGAAAATGAATTTGCATACTCTAAGTATATCTACTGAGACTGTTATCTATAGGCTAAATTCTCACTACCATTCATTCCCTCTGTTAAAAAAGTGAACAATGAAGGTTTAACATATCAGTTCAAAATCCCATTGCCATCAATGTAAATTTTATGTCATCCATTATGGTCCGTTTTGTCATGGATCCAGTATCCATGCCTTAATGTTTCCATCCAAAAATGCATGTATAATGGATCTCTGCCTAAACTAAACAAAACAGATGACATAAAATTTACATTGATGTCAATCGGATTTTTAAGCGATACGTTAAACCCCTGTTACACCTTCACTCTTTACTTTTTTAACGGATTCAAGGAACGGAGGAAAGAAACAGTAGTGTAGCAAAACAAGCAGAATAGTGAATGCAGCTCTGAGCTTAGTATAACATATGCCGCAATATATTATTAGACCTTTTGAATGGTTTTTATTGACTTCAGTTTCAGGTGAGTAATGTTTACACATCTTCATAACTATAACCTGTCCCATAAATTAGAATGGACATTTTTGAGCAATGATGTCATTTGTGTGGAAATATTTACAGAGCTTTACTATTAATGATGTATTGATCTTAATAAATAAAATGCACAGACCACAGATGCTTTATTAGAAGAAAATGAGTTTGGGTAAACATGGAACAAGGAACCCTCTTTCCTTTAAAGTCGGCCATGCATGTCTAGTCTCTATATATATGAGTAGCATATATACACTTCACATCTCCACCTTATGGGAAATCTGGGTCCAACATATATCATTCTCATCTCTACCTTCTAAAATATCCAGTTTCCCATAATTCCCATAATCCTTTTCAGCTCAGTGAAGAGGTGAGCAAGCATGTGTTGGAGAGTATTTTACAATGAAAGTGTTCCTCCAGTTCAGCAGAGGATAGCAGAGGTCTATAGCACAGAAATTAGAGAAAGACAAGAAGAAAGAGGTCCAGTGTATTTTTTGGGGATGGCGGTGTAGACATGGAGCACAGAGCAGCATGTGTATGGATGGAGGGATCTTTGGTGCCGGAGACAAAATGTGAATTCTATTACATTATTGCCCAATTGTGTTCCAGAGTCTGTATCCTGTATTTGCTTTGCCTCAGCCTTAGACAGTATCACACACAGACTTCTGTAGATTAAGCCACAATACACAAGTAATCATCTCTTCTTTCCTTGGTCCTGATAAGTGAGTCCCAAACGCAGGATATGGGTCATGACCAGTCTTAAAGGGAAGGCACAGACAGGGGACTGGGGGGGGGGGGGTAAGATATCTCAATCCTGCTGCCTGTTCCTCCAATGTGGTACTCTGCTCTGGCCAGGCAAGGCCAGAAGAGTTGGCCAACAACATGTTACATCACTTTTATAAGTTATTATTATTCTTCCTCTGATCACTGCGGTCACCAACTGGTGATTTTCTTTAGACTTCTGTTCTGCTGTATAGGTCCATATTTATGACAGTTTCATCTGGATGAACAATCATGTCCCAGTTTCAACCTCCTTATAAGGATGCAGAAAGCTGTTCTGATGCTTGTCATAGACATTCATCTATTTCCCTACATGCTAATTTCTATACCATTGTCAATCAATCGGCTTTTAGCAATGATTCAAAAAGATAAACTCAGTGTCATACTAAGTGATCCATAACAGTCCAAATTCACAGGAAATTCAAATGCAATATCCCCCACTGGGGCCTAGCCCTTTCTTGGGGCCTGGAGGCAGCCTGCGCCCGGAATACCGGAGAGGCTGGCTAGTGCTGCCTAGGCACGCTGATGTCACGCTTAGTAAATGAGCCCAAGTGTCTCTGTCTTCACTCTGACTCCTGAGACAGACCTGAGACCATGAGGTCCGACTCTCTGCTCTGACCACGTGCTCCCACTGCACAGAGGTTTTATACTCCCCCTGGTCAGGTGGTAGCACCTGTCCAATCACACTCCTGTTAACAATACAGCCACATCATTGGATAATTACTTACACCAATTTAACTGTTGCCTTTCAAGGCAGAGTCTACAGCTGCAATTTACCTAAGTTCTCCTAGCATTACCTTCTTGGTGAGTTGCGCAGGCTCGACAGATAAATCCTGACATGGAGAGGGTGCTATTCGCAACTATCACCTTGCCTATACGTTGTCAGTGGTGTTGCACATAATATAGTTTTCAACACTGTGCTTATTCTACTATCAGTTCACATATGATTCTGGATGATGTGCTACTTACTTATGTTGGTTGACAATTAAGGATTTAGATTACATTATAAAATACTTTTAGGATCTGACCGCTAGTGCAATGAAAGTATGAAAGTAAGAGATGAGAGATGTGATATTGTAATATATATTACACATATATATATATATATGGGTGTTGCTGTCTTATTAATATCAGCACATAGAAAAGTTTACTTCTGTTTTAGAAGTAATTTAGTGAACTTCAGTTTCTGGCTATGAAGGTGACAGGTGTGCAAAATGACGTTCTCACAATGTTCCTCAGCCTATATGCTATAGATAAGCCAATGCTGCCACCTAGTGTTTGTTAGTGTTTTACATTTACAACAAAAGAGTATTCGTCCATCACCCTCCATGACAATGTCTTCAAGCTATAACTTGTTTGCTGCTCAGAAATGTTTGATAAACCAAAACAAATTACCACCCAGTCCCTGTCAGACCAATTACTTTATCAGGATGCAAACAAATGCCATATATATCATACACTGTAAAAGAATTAGGCGTTTTCCGTTGTGTTGGGGCATTAAAGGGGTTTTCCCAGGAAACAAGTTAGGACCTATCGTCAGGATGGTCATGCGCGGCCGTCTATTACACTCCTGGAGCGAGGAGGGGTTCAACTGAGGTAACTGGGACAAAATCGGACCCCTTGTTTTTGTGATCTGTGGGGGTCTCATCACTGAGACCCCGCCGATGAGCAAGTAAGGCCCTATGAAAATTGTAAATTATCTTGTTTTCAGACACAAATAAGTTACTAGCTAAGATTTCCCATAGGTTTCCTTTATGTTTTTTTTATCATTTTTAAAATGTGTGGATATTTTGTTTTGATGTCACATGGCTAAAAATTAAACATTGGTTTTCTGCATTTTCACGCTGATTTCAGAATTTACGTTTTGGGGATCATTTTTGGTTTAAACAACCAGGCCGTTTTTCGTTTTTGTGTTTTCATTTTTTACTCCCCACCTTCAAAAATAACTTTATTATTTTTCCATGTAGAGAGCTGAGTGAGGGCTTGTTTTCTGCGTATCAAATTGCACTTCATAGCGACTGTATTTAATAATCGTGCCATGTACTGGTAAGCGGGCAAAAAATTCCAAATGCACTCCAAATGCATTTGCTCCATTTTCTTGTGGGCTTGGATTTTACGGCTTTCACTATGCACCCCATATTATATGTCAACTGCATTCTTTGGGTGGGTGCAAAAATTAAAACCTCCTTTACAAAAAACAACTTTTGATGATGTTTTCAATGCTACCGTGTTAAGGACTGTGCAGACTTTTTATTGCATTTTTAACATTTTTCAAAATGGCAAAAGTGGGGTTTTCGAATTTGGCTGTCATTTTCTGTCACCGGGTTAAACACTGGAAAAAAAAAAAGATTCTCCACTGTACGGAATAAAATCATTCCTTATACCTTAGTGGTCAATCACCTACCCCAACAGTCCATAGTCTATCAAGAAAATATATAGAATATACTTGCCAGTCCAGAACTATCGAAAATTAAGCAATGTCATCAACATCTATGAGGAGTGGAAAGGAACACCACCATAATTTTATTGATAAATGTGACAAAAAGTGTTCCAAAAAGATAAAACAGTATAATTTAAATCACGGTAATTGTACAATTACTGGGTACAATGCGTAAGAATAATGTGGTCAAATATCTAAATACACCGACAAAAAGCAGAGAGATACTGGTCATACACCTAAATGACTCCAGCCATTTTAAAGTCCCTATTGAGACTCTTCGGCTCCAACATATGCAATTTATAAATCCATTTAAGATCTAATTTTTTTGATGCTTTCTCCCTATCTCCTCCCCTTCTATGCCGCTGTACTCCATCAATAATACAGAAGTGTAGCTGGGAAATTCAATGTCCTGATTTTACAAAGTTATCTAGAAGGGGTAGTTCTGTTTTGACAGTTCTGATGGTAGATTTATGTTGGTTAATACATAGACGGCACTCTTGTGTGGTCTCCCCTACATATAAGTAGCCACAAGGACATTGAATCAAATATATTACAAACTCTGTACATGTAAAGAAATGTCTGATGTTATATCATTTACCAGTTCTAGGATGAAAAAAGTGTCTCCTTTAATCATATGACCACAATTACAGCAGCCAAGGCAAGGAGAACAACCTGTTTTACTCATTGTGGCTTTTTTAGGATATATGTCTGCATGGACCAAATGCTCAGGTAAATTAGTAGCTCTTTTAATCCATCATCGGTGGGTTTTAGAAATCTAATGTGCAATTTTGGGCACTAATGGGCAAAATGTAGATACAAAGGGTTTCTATTTTCTCCCTTACTACCTTGGGTTGTAGAAATTTGTCCTCTCACAGGTCTTCACCCTATCTTAACCTGTGTTAGTAATTTTGGGGATATCATCTTTGTACAAATTTTTGCCACATAGGGCCACATGTATCTAGTTTGATCCTCTGGTTGTGATTTTTAGAGACTTTGGGTTTTTTGCCACCCTATGTGTGATTCCTGTCTTTTTACTTGTGATCATGTTTCAGTTTGGTCCGATCCTGGCGCGGCGCAAATTTGTCTCTTTTTGAGACTTTTGTGCAAATTTCCAAATCCACAGAACATAAGCCACATGAGGGGGTGTTATACAGGTGGCCACTACTATTAATTTTGAATTAACATTTTTTATTTTTAATATGCATTTTGAAACTAATTCAGAAAACAGCTGAGGGGAGGTGATTTGCCTTTTCATTACTTTTAACATTCGAATTTACAAAATGCATAGTCACACGCAATGTTAACACATGCATTAATGCCGCGTTTATATTGTGTTTTGTCAACACAAATGTTAACAGTAATAAAATAAGGCAAATCACCGCTCTCCTCCCTGTTGTAATGAGTTTTCAAAATGCATTAAAAACGCTATAACCGCTACGGTGACCTCACCTAAGAATACCAATCAAAAAAAAGCAAGATTTAAGAATTTTGACAAATAGGTTACTGTGCAAAATTTTAAAGATAAAGCATGTGAAAATAAAGTAATTCCAATTTACATGTTCAAATTGGGTGCCCTGAGACAAAAAAACTTCCTTTGCACCTAAAAAATCGCAAAAAAGAGGTGAAAATCCACAGAACATCTGGAAAGTGAAGATACTGATGCCCACATGCAAAGGTACAGATACTCGAGAGCGCCAACAAAATCACAAAAATATAGCAAAATGAGAAAAGTTGAAAAAAAAAATAGACAATTTGCCTAGCTGAAACTAGCATAACATGTGCCCCATAGTGTCTAGTCTAGACTAGACACTATGTGCCCAAAATGTAATAAATAAATAAAAAGATAGGACCTAATTCTGACCTACTAATCTGTTATTATAACCTTTTTTTGTAACAATTGCTTATAATTACTAGATGAGGTAGGCACATTATGTATTGAGCTTTAAAAATCCCAACCTACCTGGAGGATATGGTTTATACTGATATTGAAGTCAGATAAATATAATTATTTTATATATCCTATATATATATATATATATAATATATATATATATATTTATCTTATCACAATCATTCTGGGAGGGGAGTTAAGGAAACCACATGCTTATGTTGAGGGGTTTTTGTAGTACCATTTCCTCCAAGGGTTTCGGATATGTAATGTATTCTTGCCATAGACAATATTTTGTATTGTATATGCTAGTATTATGTATGTGCACTATTATGTGCGCTAATATGAATATATGAATATATCTTTGCTATAAGAAACATATGAATACCACTTAGTCCCCGATGTAATATACTGATGTAACATTCTATATTTTCCATGCAGGTCTTTGTGAAAACGGGTTCTATGCAACAATGGGTGACATTTAGTAATCTGTCCACAACAGAATTCTCTCGTAGTTTGCACTACTGTCCGCACCACATAATAAAGGGTTTTAGACCTTTTCTGGCTCCCCTACGACTAGCTCGACAAAAAGGGGGGTGGCCTAAGAAAAGGGGCGTTGTATTGCACCAAAAAGGTCTGTGCACCAGAAATACTGCTGACCCGACAGAATTGTGTCCTAACTTTCTGGTGTAAAGCAAGCCAACTAATCAGGAGGTGCGAGACGCAGACAGAGTCTATCCTAGACAGATTTATCTCCAGCATTAAACACTTTTATAAAATCTGGTGCAGAATAAGACTGTCTAGTCTAACTCTGCACTGTCTAACATTAGGACACTTTTATAATATCTGCCCCAATATTTTTTTATTTTACTATTTATCCGTGTTTATTTTGTTAACATGTCATTTTTAGTACCTGTCGGTATTCTGATAGAATGTGGATGCTTCTCTCCATGTCCGTGGTCACATGACAGCAGCCATATGGTTAGATCACATGATGCGCAAGTTCATGGTTCCGCCAGCGTTTGCTGGAACGGAGTGTGATACGATTGCTGGCTTCCAGGCATCCAATTTTTTTACACTCCCCTGGGCTTATCGGAATTGGGTAAGTTATAATATATATATATATGTGTGTGCACATATCTCTTGGTAAGAAAAAGATCATGAATAAGATGCGATAGTGTTGAAACGCGTCGATTTGTACATTTTATCCATCTGTATGTACTCATAGCAATTAATAAAGGAACGATTTTTATGGGATACCTTCCTGTGATTCCTATTTCCTCCTCATCCGTAGTTTGTTGCCAACATACATTGTTCGTAATAATGCGTTTTTTTGATCACTTTTTATTACATTTAAAATCATAGTTTTTGATGTTTTTTTAATTTCTTTTTTATGCCATTCATCGTGTGGGTTATACATCTGATTTTTTTTTTTTTTTTTAATGGTCTCCACTATGGCATGTGGCGATAATATAAGTGGGGTTGTAGGGTGGATTTTTACTTTTTATAGTTTATATTTAAGATTTGATATGAAAATAGGGCACGTTTTTTAATGTATTCGTTTCTGTTTCACTATGTGCGCAGTTTTGCCGTGTGTAGTGTGCAATGGCAACCAGATTCGGAAAGTGGCTGTCAACGATACTAGTGGGACGGACGCTCGGAGTCCGTAAGTCAGGTAAGCAAGGAAGGGCTGGAAGCAGACACCGATGCCCGCAGGGGGCTGCCAGTAGCAGTCTTGGACAGGAGTGCAGAGACCAGAGTAATAATCCGGGATATCTCAGGAGCTGAAGGTGCAGTAAGATACTGCATCACAAGTAATGTCCAGGAACTAGAAGATCTCCAGCAAGGATGGTCTCCTGGTTGTAACAGTGCTGTCTCGAAAACTGAACCATACTAACACAATACAGGAAGTTTCAGAGGCACGTATTAATAGCAGAACCAATCAGGTAACGTCCGGGCGGTATAATCAGGAAAGTGGTTCGGTTTTGCAGTAGGGGTAGTTCAGCACCATAGTCCGCAGACACTATTCAACTATACTGATTGGCTCAGCTACAAGGAACAGAGAACGCCCAGGGCACAGAGGTCACAGGTTCAAAATCCTGACAGTGGTTTCTCGTTTGCTTTGTGAATCTGCCGCTCCCTGCAATGCTCCGCAGGTTGCAAACCAACTTTTTTTAGGTGCACCTTTAATATTGAAAGTGCAACACACTTCTGTTGGACTTTGCATGATAAATGTGGCGCATAGTCCTTGGAACGACTTTCAATACAAATGTGTGTCGTGAAGAAGCCAAGACACCAATGGACACTACTTAAATACATGTGTACTGAAAAGAACGTTCAAAGTTTGCTGGAAAACCTGCACAAGCACCTTGTAAATGTGAGCTATAGTGCACTGTATAAATAAAGGTCCCCCGTCAAGGATGCAGTAGTGTTCCCTAATAGGTAATATTGTAGTATTCTTTTTTAATTGATTAAAATATGCATATTTTAAAAGAAACACACTTCCTCTCATTTTGTCTTTTTTTCCAATTATCCTGATTTGTTGAATCAAAATACAGTAAAAACATAAAATATTTGCAGCATTTAACATTCCATTTGCATATACCGTATACTTCCTAATTATACTCACAATTTAATGCCCTATCTCTTATTAATAGCATCTACAGCACAAACAGCCAGTAAAAATCTAGAAACCATAAAATGTTTACTGTTAACTTACAAGGAATAGGGATAATATGCAAGAAATAATAGTAAAAGAACGACAATTTAATGCATAAGTCATGAGCGTTTGTTCTTTTCTTCAATAAACCATATTATATGTAAAATCAGTGTTACATTGGGGGACTTTCGGGGACAACTAGACAAGGCTTTATGTCCCCAGCAGCGGCACATTTGCTCTCCAGCCTTGCGTGTCTGCGTCCTTGCTCCATATATAAATATTTAACTAGGCCAAGCACTTCTGCTATTGTCATGACCATGAATAAATTAGCTGCTACAGCTGTGAGAACATGTCCAAAAGTTTTGTATTTTCGCATTGCTAAAGATTTAGCAGCCTGTATACAGTATTTGCAGCAGGTGGATCAGCTTATAATGTACAGTATCTTCCAGAAAATGCTCTTGTGTTGTTTTGCCAAATCTTACATGGGGAAAGTTTACATGTTAAGTTTGGAGTAGGGACCATCAGAAGTAGCTATTGACTACAACGCACACCTGTAAGATTAGGTAAGTCTATGTGAAATCTTCCTATTTCTACTTATCTGCACCCGTTAGGCTTCTTTCACAGATATTCCAATTATTTTAAGGATGTTTATTGGGTCTAAGATATTGATAACTTATCGCGATCAGTTGGGGTTTAATATCCCTCACCTGCAGGTATCAGCTCTCTGGGTAGACTGAAGAATTAATGCTGCTGTCTCCACTGCTCATCAAGCGAACCCCTCTTAGCTATCAGCGATTTGCCTGAATTTGCAACTCAATTCCTTTTAATTTATTTAAGTTAAAACTAGGCTTTGTGACCTGATGGATATGACATCACTGCGCTGAGTAAAGCAACACTGGAGCATGCTGGGTTTGCTGCTTCTTCAAATAGCTGATAGATGTGATATTAGGTATGAGTCCCTTCATTCATATTGTTTCATCAGGCCATGTCATATATCTGTAACGTCTTATTGTGTCTGCTTTTGAAGACATGATGGTGGATGGCAGTGTTATGGCAGTGTCTCAGCTCGCAGGCACACTGTGCCCTTCTCCGTGGCGGCGCTGCCCCGGTCCCCGGCCGCTCTTACCTCTCTGCGATCCTGTTCCCGACTCTCTAAGATTTAAAGGGCCAGTGCACCGCTGATTGGAAAGACACATTGTTGTATATATATATATATATATATATATATATATATGTATAAGGTCTAACAGCTGACACTGCATATAGGAGCAAAATATCATGGCAAGGAAAGAACTGCCAGGAGAGCACAATGACAGGATTGTATGGAGGCACAGATTTGGGAAAGGTACAAAACAAATGATGCCAAACTAAAAGCTCTTACAGGCACAGTGGCCTTCATAAAAGGAAGAATTTTGGAACAACAGTACACTTCCTAAGGATCCGCTGTCACACAACTAGGTCCCTTCCACACTTCTTTGGCAGATCACAATCAGAGTTTGATCAGGGTCTCAGGGTTTGGTCGTAAAACAAAAACGCACATTTTGCATCAGAGATGCAATCAGTTTTCATCCAAGTTTGTTCAGTGTCCCTCTAGTTTTTCACGCGTCGTTTTTTGATGCAATTTCAATGCAATTTTGCAATGGCGTTTCACGTGATAAGAAAATGCCGTGTGAAATGGACTCGGACTGACTCCCTATCTTTTCTATGGCACATTATGCGTGAAAAACGTTGCACTTGCAAGTTGCACTGTGCAAGGTGTCTCAGTTGTCGATGTGCGTTATTGATGCGTCTCCTAGATCTTTTCTGTGCATTTTTCACGCGTGACCTTGCAACAAGTAGAGGCATGTCGAACGAGCACTCGAGCATTTTAGTGCTCGCTCATCTCTAATAATAACCTGTTTTACTCATTGTGGCTTTTTAGGATATATGTCTGCATATATGTCTGCAGGTAAATTAGTAGCTCTTTTAAATGCCATCATCAGTGGTTTTAGAAATTCTAATGTGCAATTTTGGCACTAATTGGGCAAAATGTAGATACAAAGGGTATTCTATTTTTCTCCCTTACTACCTTGGGTTGTAGAAGAGTTTGTCTCTCACAGGTCTTCACCCTATTCTTAACCTGTGTTAGTAATTTTTGGGGGTATCATCTTTGTACAAATTTTTGCCACATAGGGCCACATGTATCATAGTTTGATCTCTCTGTTGTGATTTTTAGAGACTTTGGGTTTTTGCACCCTATGTGTGATCCTGTCTTTTTACTTGTGATACATGTTCAGTTTGTCCGATCCTGGCAGGTGCAAATTTTGGCTTCTTTTTGAGACTTTTGTTGCAAATGTCTCAAATCCACAGGAACATAAGCCACGTGAGGGGGTTATATACAGGAGTGGACACAATGTTAACACATGCATTAATGCAGCGTTTATATTGTGTTTTGCAACACAGATGTTAACAGTAATGAAAGAAGGCAAATCACCTCTCCTCAGCTGTTGTAATTAGTTTCAAAATGCATTAAAAACGCAATTAAACCTCTACCCTGTGACCTCACCCTTAGAAGTAACCAATAAAAAAAAAACAAAAGTAGAGCATGTCGAGATTTAAACGCGCGTTAAAAAAAACGCACGTGTGTGTGCGTGAAAAAAAATGCAAGTCTGAAAAGACCCATTGATTACAATGGGACAGAGTGCAATGCAAGTTCTGCGCATCAAAAGCATGCGCAGAAAATGCACGTGAAAAACGCAAGTGTGTAAGGGGCCTTAGTCAGAAAGAATGGCCTCTATAAGATGGCCAAGAGCTCAATGGTCAAAAGAGCTCAAAAATCCTATGTGGAGATGGGAAAAACATCTAGAAGGTCTCGACCATATGACTTCAGATTCTCTTTAGTATAAATCACATGAAAGTGTCTGAAGTTAGCTCAGACTGTGACATAAAAGATGCTCTCATGCACTCAACAGTTTTTTTTACAGCAAAAATGGCCACTGCAAGGTTTTTGTGACTAAAAAGCCCCATTAATGGTAAATATGGCTATCTATAGGATCACTGTATTTCTTACCCCACCGTGAACTGGCCATCAGACCGCAATGTTAAAAATATAATGCCCTATTTTTTGAGTTTTTGTGGTATGGTCTCTCCATACAAGTCGATGGGGCACATATCTCAGAAGTCTGTATCTCATACAGTCATGTACATGAGGCCTTACAGTGAAATAAAATGATTGTGTCATCTTGCTGTGGGGGAGTTCTCCGTGGGCAGGGAGACTGGTCACGATTTAGTAAACCTAAATGGAGCAAAGCAATATCCAGGGTACTCAGCATCTCATGCTTCATTGGATACATTGATTTTATTTATTAAGATGCTGCTCTCTAAATGTAAGTTTTGAAATGGTAATAATATCATTATTGTATATTAGGATTTTTACAATATAGCCGCAACTTCATTCAGGAACACATAGCTGACTGGCAAGGTATCAAACTTAACTTGGGCCACAATTCATCATTGAGTACATTGGAGTCACAAGGTTAAGTAGTGTTTAAAATGTGGTCTTTTGGAAAGCCACACATAAGTAAAACCAATCCCATTTTTCATAACTTGTTGAGTCTCCACACACTGTGCAATGCCCTCAGTATCATGATTTATAGATGTTGAAATATATAATATTAGCTATCAGAACAAGCCACTCTCTCCTCTGCCAAAAGGTAATTTGAAGGGTTATATTTAGTGTAATTGAATGCATTCTCGGCAGAACTGCAAATCTCTTGAAGTCATAAGAAGACAAGCAAGTCTGCTTTTCTACTGACAGGCAGCTGAGCATACAAATAGAGTCTCAAGAGCTTGGCTATCTATTTTCATTTTTAGGCTTCACAGCTAGGAATTGTGGGAATATCCATGGCAAACTAAATAAAGCGAGCACGATTCAAGACTAAGACTTCGCCTCAGTAAGATGACATTGCAGAGCAAGTGGAGACCATAGGAATAAAGTTGAGGAAAGATGGCAGCAATCCAAACAATATTACAGAGGGTGAAGTATGTAGATTTTTTACATGACAATATTTTTCCCTGGTGAAATGTACCCTGATAAATAACCATACCAACATACGGCATGTGCAGCAACATATTTTATTGTAAATCCACCAAAACATTTTACAACATGCATAGAGTTGTTGTTTATCTGTTTCAAACACATTGGGGCAGATTTACTTACCCGGTCCATTCACGATCCAGCAGCGCGTTCTCTGCGGTGTATTCGGGTCTTCCGGTAATTTAGGCAGTTCCTCCAACGTCCACCAGGTATCACTGCTGCGCTGAAGTCCGCCGAGGCCCACCGGAGTGCACGAACATTCGGCCACGCCCCCCGAGTCACGTGCATGCCGGCGCCGATGCGCCACAATCCGATCGCGTGCGCCAAAAACCCGGGGCAATACCGGGAAAATCGGCGCAAAACAGAAAAATTTGCGTAACCCACCGGTAAAACGCGATTCGGGCCCTTAGTAAATGACCCCCATTGTGATACATATATCATGCATTGCTGTTTAGATCTTTTGTGTTTTATATATTTTGTCACTTACCATGAGGCATACATAACAGTTTCCCATCAACTACCAGCTATGCCCATAATCTATGGAGGATGCCTGTTGCTGTAATTGTAATCCTTCTTTTGTTAAGAATATGATGGCGGAGAAGTGATCTCTACTGAACAGGAGTTAGACTATTACCATTTGCATTCCAAGATGAGCTCATACACACAGACTTCCTACCGGCGAGCAACAGCGTGAGGAGAGTAAATCTGTAAGCTACATACAGATAAGGTTTTTATTAAGATGAGGGAGGCACAGCAGTGCTGACAGTGTATGTTATGGCTGAGGTAGAGAATGAGAATGTCATTGTGTGTTATATGCATCTCTAGGATCATCATCTCTCATTCTATGTGTCAAATACCAGTGAATGTTCAGAAGCTAAATAAAAGTGTATATAAACCTGTACTCTTATAATATAAGCACATTGTCGGCATACAGCATCTCACAGAACAGAGAAATCATGACCATCCTAGAGAGTGATGGAAGCTAAAACAGCAATAAAACTCAGTAAAATTTAAAGTTAGGGGTTAAAATGATCTTTATTGTGTAAACATCACTAAGGGATTTTTTCATGGTTAAAATTTTTTAATCAATATTTAACACAGGCACTTAAAATATATTGTATATAATATGTATAAACATGGTGCTGTATTCTTAAGCAAATACACACTCTTTGCTGATAATCTCCTTTCTCCTAGAACTATAGCACAGAACAGTTGTTTTGAAACCTTGACTTCTTTTTAACTTTACTAGTTGATTCACTATAAACAGGTCCAAGGACAGAGCAGGCTTCACAATCTGTTCACTTTCTCATTGTAGCGTTATGAAATGGAAAAGGGTGAACTTGGGGCATGCCCTTCCCACCAGTGAGGAATTTCTAAAGCAAGTGATAAAGTAGGTGTTTCTGTTCAAAGTTATGTCAGCAAAGGGATGAAACCGATTAGAAAAAGATTATTTCAGCAGCCTGGTGCAAAGACACAAAGAATGACCGATGGGATGATAGCCCTAGGAAACAATCTGAAAGACAGTGAAAGAAGGAGTCTTCCTTCAGATACTTAAAAATCATTGTTGGCGACTCAAAGCTAGATGACTGAGAAACAGTTACATTGGCAGCCCATGGCTGCAGGTGTGCAACATAATTGTTACATTTAAGACTACCTCTCTCTGTGACAACACCTTTTTGCACTCAATGGAGGCCAAACCATTTTGCCAAAAAGTTTCAGTAAAGAATACCGTTGCATTATCATTGTCTGTGCTGTTAATCTGTAACCTTGCCTACATCTTCCTCATCACATTCCAAGGGTTAATGTGTGCTGTTACTTCAGTCGCACCTATGTGAATTTAATATTGGCTGCAATATCAAACAGAGCCTTTGAAGAAGTGCAGCCATGTTTTTCAATTCAACTTTGTAGATATTATCTGTCATTGTATCTCATACTGGTTGAATATATTTTTGCTCTCATAAGAGACATACAGTTCTCGCTTGAACATCTCCAAATTATCAGCCATAACAACATCTTATGGGAGAACGTTCCACAGTCTCACTGCTCTTACAGTAAAGAATCCCCATCTATGAAATGGTAGAACCGCATCTTTGACCCAAACAAACTGCCCACAATGGGCTAGGGAAAGAACTTAAAATAATAACGTAACATAAAAAAATTAAATAATCATATTTTTGTTATAAAACCATAATCATAATATTCTTTCTCTGTGATAACAAAAAAGCAATCTGACAACCACAAACCCTTCCTCTAACTGTGGTTATAGACACTCTGGGTATTCAAACCCAGTTATTTACATAGAGGTTTTAAGTGGCAACTGAAAAACCAGACACCCTTCCTCTCACACATTGTAATGAAAGGGTTAAAACTAGACAGCCTTGAGTCTTTCAAAGACCCAAGGCTGGCATGGCGATGGCAGTGCCCTTGAAGTCCCTGGCAGCTATGCTGCCGGCGATCGCGTATGTTACTGGTAAGTCTTTGATGCAATATGTAGCAAAGACTCAGGGGCTATGGAGAAGGCACGTGTCAGTAAGGGGTTAAAGCTTTCTGTCTCAACTATCCTGAATGGAAGCATTTCAAAGGCCAGCAATTTGGAATTGTTTCTATTCAAGACCAGGACTTGTTCAAACTTCCACTTTCTCTCCATTTTTGGAGAGATGGAGAGCTGAACGGATGTTGTGGACAGGCTTGGTGATGGTGGTGCTGCTGGTGGAGGAAGTGGCTGAAATGTCATTGCTACTTTGAAGGGGGTGAGGTGGAGGGTACTGCACTTCTAACTGAGGATGAGATCGCCAAATGATCTGTCATGTAATTGACCAATGTCTAGACTTTGTGTGGCTCCTTGAGGCCTACCAGTTCATGGTGCACACCCTTGTACCTACTTGCACCACAGGAACTAAGAGAAGCAGACAGAGACAGAACATGTTTTTTCCCCACAACATCAGCTACATCACCACCTCCAGCAGCAGCACCATGGCCACTTCCCTGTCTCTTAATTCTTGTTTTAATTATTTTGAAAGACCAGGAGTACCAAACTATAAAGTGAAAGCACCTTCAGGATCGAGGTATTACTTCATGCTATTTACTGACAACTGCACCTTTATTTATTAGTTATTACTGCATGCTATTGACTGAGAGCAGCACCTGTCAGGAGGAGGAGGAGTCATCATCTCCTGCTGCAGGTACCTCCTATTTATCAGTGCAGAGACAAGTGAGCAAAAATCCACAGAGAGTTTACAGACAGCACTAAAAGAAGCCTCAGGGATGATGAATCAATTGTTGAACATTCAGGGATTATTATTAAGGAAGTAAAGGCAATTTACATGAAATGTATGTTTTAGGAGTGACCAACCTCTGTAATATGCAGCATAGCAGCCTCTCTTACTAGTTACTTCAGTTAATTTAGCTAATTAATAAGTTTGCAACATATGTTTGAAACTAATGTTCATGGGGTGCCGCATAAAATTTGCCATTCAGGAGCCCCAAAATTCCTACTATTGGTTCTGGTGGAGGGTCTCAAAGAGGGTAATAAACTTGTATTTCTAAATCCAACTATCAGTTTGTGATCTAACTATGGCAAAACATTTTTGCAGTCCTGTCCAAAATATCATGGACATGCAGGTACTAATATTAAAGGGCAATTTGATGTCCAAAAATAAGAGATAGATTTGAGAATACCGCCTTATCAGCTTTTTATGGCGTCTGTTGAAGATACTTCGTCTGATTCAACACCTTCCTAAGGTCCTGAATTTCAGGACATCAGGTCCTCCTAGTCCCTCTTCTGAGCTGTGTTACGACCGTCCCAGTCACCTGAGATCAGAAAAGTTCATAAGGTGTCAATGGTGTCACATGCAACTCTCTATTAGGTCAGGCTGGAGGCCTGTCACTAGCTGACATAGTAATGCACTGCACTACATAGGCAGTGCAGTCTATTGTACAAAAGATCAAGTGATCTCCTTTCAGTGTTACCTTCTGAAACAAAGTAATAGAAATATTGTTAAAAAATTTTCATGTAACAAAAAAATCAATGAAGTAAGAAAAATTAAATAAAAATTATATCAACACACAAAATCTCTGGCCTCTTTAATAAAATAAAATGTAAAGACACACGCATACCCATACCATAAAAATTACAATTGAAAATTATAATAGTTTTTTTAATGAATTACTTTATAAAAAATAACTTTATGAACTTTATGATTGCTAGATTTGCATTATTTCTTTTTTTAATATACTCTACAGACATGGAGTTCATCAGTAAGACAAATCAAAACAAAAATACTATTACTATACGATATACTATTAAAAACTACAAGACCCAATGCAGCTAAAGGGACAGAAAAATAAAAATTGTATAGCTTGTAGAAGACATTGACAAAAAAATTAAAATTAACTTGGAAAACAGGTGCAGAGATAAGGGGTTAAGGATCTTGTTTCCCAGATTTGTTATTGTTTTTTTCTTTTCTTTTGAATTACTTCCCTGATCCCGATTCCCTGTATAAAATCTCTGTTACCTTGGAAAGCCTGTTCTAACATGCCTGATGAAGGGACCTTAGCCATTAGAGAGTATCAAAATGTCAAGAAGGTTATTTTCTTTGGCCTTTTTAAAAACATTCTTTTTCTTATATTCCACCTGTGTAGAGGCTTCTGTGGACCTCTGGCAGTTCATTTACAAGCACTTGTACACGCTGTGTAGAATAATGCTGATATCTCTGCCCATGCTCATAGTGATCTCCCAGTGTCATAAACCAAGGTTTGAGGATTTGGTGCCTCTCAATTTGAAATGAAATGTTAACTGGCACAACAACAAACACAAGACAAAGCACAACCAATAACAAAAGACTTTATATTATGTTTAAGGTTTCATGTTCAATTTTTTGGGCTTTTCACAGTGAAGAGTTTTGGATTTTCAGTAATACCTAGAATGTATTTTGTTTTGGGCATATTATGGTGCATAATTTGGCAGGACTAGTGGAAGAAAACAATGACATTCCTGGCATGTGGGATGGTTATAATTGGGGCTTAATTTTTTTTGTATTTAATTTAATTTTAAAATAATAAAATAATAAGTAATAATAAAATAATATACACTGTGGCATGCATATGGTGTGTATTTTATATTATGGTTGGGGCTTAAATTATTCCATTTTTAACAGTGTGAAGTTAAAATTTAAAACATTTTGTCACAATAAGATCACTTCTGAGATTAGCATTTCTTTATTTGATGATGAAAATATAAGCAGAATTATTAAGAATACAGAAAGTGTGATAACAATTCCTCACTCACAAGGAGTGAATCAATATTTTAAAGACCTGTATTTATTTAAATATGAACTCATGTTTCTTTAGGACAGGAGAGTCCGCTGCCAAAATGGGGTATAAAAGGTATTTGTTTTTTTTAAAGGAAATTACAATCTGGCATCAACATGAATGGCCACGAAGGGATCTTCATCATTGTTGCTGATCTGGAAACGAGCAGAGCCAGTGCTTCCTACGGAGATCTGTTTACCGGTGCAGCGACTACCTTCCTTCTGTCCAGAGATCACGTCACAGTAGGTTCCAGCTGGGAGACCAGTGTTTAGTGTGACATCCATGTACCTAAAATAGATTTTATAAGATGTGAAGTATGTAATTAACCAAATTTTTTTTGTGACTATCTAGACTTCTTTGCATGTTTTCAAAAAATTCATTACAGGCAGTTCCCAGGTTATGTACAAGATAAGGTTGTTAAGTTTGGTCTTATTTTGAATTTGTATGTAAGTCAGAACAGGTATATTTTATAAGGGCAACTCCAGACCAACTTTTTTTGGCAATTGGCATTCTCTAAATTTTGTGCTGTTATGGGAACAAGGATTATTAATAAAACTTCAGTACAGAGACCTTACAGCTGAATATTACAGCTTGTGACTAAAGTTAATCACCCAGAGAGCTTCTCCAGAAGTAATAGTGGGCAGAGAGGGCCGTCTGTAGCTAGGGGTCGTCTGTAAATCGGGTAACGTCTGTATCCAGATTTTACATATATCCAATCATGTATCTAGTTCAAGAGTAGAATAATAGATCATACATAAATGATTGTAGACGAAGTGAGGTAGACAGGTTTTCTATGTTTCAAAAAGTAAAAAAAAAAATTACAGAAGTTGTGGATTAAGTGAGATTACTATAAATATATATAAAGCCAAACATAATTCCTACCAGTCATCGTTGTTAAAGACAATGAATCCTCTGTTTCCACGTCCAAATGCTACTTGATTGCTTCCATTGTCCCACCAGTTAGTAAAGGCCTGTCCATCTACCACATTACGGAAAATAACCATGTTCCTGCATAAGAGAACATAAAACAAATTAATAATTTAATTTAAGAAAAAAATGTGAATGCATTACACCAAACATATAGTACAACATATATTGTAATATATCTGTGAAGATATTTTTCAACTTACTTAATCTGGCGCCATCTGTGCTCACAGACCCAGTCATTACCGCAAGTACTATCAGCATTAATAGTCACAGACTTGGTGGATCCATCAGAGTTACTTGGTGGTCCAATCCAGTCATTGACATCCTATAAAAGAAAGAAGCAGATACCTATTATTTTCTAACTACACTCAGCCTAAACCTATATTTAGTGTATGGTAAGTAATGATACCTTGCCATTGACCCAGTTTCTAGGCCATCTGTAGCTAGACATGACACGTGTAACTCCATAAGGATGAGCCAACATGAAGGCAACTCCCATCTTGTAAAGACTGTGAAGCCAGAAGGTAAACATAGGTGCTAAGCAGAATGAAAGAATATAAACTAATTTAATAATATTTTTTTTATTTTTTTTAACTAACATTACCGTGCATCAAAGAAGGTGAGAATTGAGGCTCCTCCAGCACCATGTCCTCTTTGGTTATCGTGGTTGTCCACAAAGACCAAGGCTCTGTTTGAGGCCATAAATCCCCAGCCTTCTCCCCAGTTCCTATAGTGGAAAAGTGCACATTATAATGGCTCCTTAAAAATTATGAAGTTTACTTCTAATAGTTTTCTATTATGGTTCAAATTGTGCTTATGAATATAAAAATTTACCTCAAATAAGACATCTTCTCCCCATTCCACTTGCGGATAACATTTCCAAGTTTGGCACCATATTTGAATTCTGTGACTCTTCCGATTCCTAAGTATTCACTGTAAGAAATGGCTTCTCCACCAAGATCAATGACCTACCACCATAATGATAAATGCTATTACTGCTTAGGCCAAAAAAAGAATAACATCAAATAATCAAGGGGACTGGGTTCAATGCAAACCCCGTGGGGAATTTTAATGACCCTGCTGCACTCCACATTCCCATCCACAGCTGATATCTGCCACACTTGCAGTCCAGACAGAAAACACAGAGCTGGAGGCATGCCACTGGTTATATTTATATTTTGAAATATTTTGTACAGTTCTCAAAGGGGTTGTCTGGTGTGCCAGACCTTTAGCTACGGAATAATAGTGTGATTTCAAATTTTGTCCATGGTAAACTATAAATCTACACATCAAATAACCGATTTTCATTCATCTGAAAATGAAAATGTAAAAATGTAAAATTCAGAGAATTGAAACATGACATAAAAACATTACCTCCTGGAAGATAAAGGGTCTGGATCCACCCGCAAACCATCTTGTGTTGAGATTGTTCAGTCTGTCAGTGATAGCCTTGATGTCTCCAGGCCACATGTGTTTGGCAGCATCCAATCTGAAGCCAGCTACACCAATGTTAATAAGGTTGTTCATAAATTCAGCAATCTTTCCACGGACATAGTCTTTCTCCAAGGCAAGATCCAGAAGACCAACAAGGCGGCAGTCTCTGACCTGAGCAGATGAAACAGATGTGAACAGTTTTTAGATTAATATCTGAAACCTCTTTGTTAAGTATACACTTGCTTTTCAGGAAGAAACAGGAACATACGTACCTGGTAAACATCACCATAGTTCTCAATTTCTCCACTGCCAGTCCTGCACTTGCCATCATTAAAGTCCCAGTTAGAATATGGCACAGAAGGAAAATCTTTTGAACCAGCATTGAAATAACCTCCACAGCTTGAATGAGTACCAGCTCCACCTCCGGCGCCACACATGTGATTGATGATGGCATCCACATAGATATACACCTAAGGAATAAGGGATTAGAAGACATCGCTGTTATGTTAATGGTCAACAATAACAAATGTATTAAAAGTCCTAGATAAAGACAATTCTATTTTTTTTTACTTATTTCTTTTGATTACTTTTTAAAAACTCTTACCCCAACGTTGTTACATCTGGTCACCATGTCTCTGAATTGTTGCTCATTACCAGAGCGGGAGCAGAGCTTGTAGCTGATAGGCTGGTACCTTTGATACCAGGGTCTCCATGGATTGCTAAGCACAATATGGTCATTTGGTGGTGAAATCTAGAAAATACATAAACATCTAAATGTTATACATAAATTATGATACATTTAGTATGCATAATATATATACAATATATAATATTCTGTACTAAAAAATAAATAAGTATACATATTTATTGATTGCAACCATTGCAGTGGTTTTTAAAATGCTCCACGATGGATATGTATGTCGTGAAGCTCTTAAGAATATATGAAGAAGGCCTATGGGCTGAGCCCTTTTCATACAGACCTGGTTTTTGCTGCATTTTGGAGCAAATACCTACCAGTAACACTTGTGATTTGACATAATACAGAAAATTCTCCATATATGACAATACAGTAATATTGCATTTTATGGTAGAAGTAAAAAGGCTCCCTATGGTTAAAGTACCCTAGAGTGCCTAAAAATTTGTTTAAATACATTTTTAAAAAGTCAAAAAATAAATAAATATTCAAAAAACCTAGAAGTTCAAATCACCCTCCTTTACCTAGAACTGATATAAAAATCAACAAATAAGATCATCACCAGAGCCGGATCATAGGGGAGGCTCCCGGGGCATGAGCCCCGGAGCCCCCACCACTTTGCCTTTAAAGGGGGCTCCCACCAAATTGGGGTGATGTATTTGGCGCCGGGCTCCCCGGGCCGCGGGCCAAATCCCGTCGATGTTTCTGCCTTTAGTCTATGGCAGAGCGAGGGAACAATAAGTTCCCTGCTCTGCCATAGACGATCCAATGTAAATAAAGATGGCGACTCCCTGCTGCTGGGCCACATCACAGAATGTGACGTCACAGCATATGACATCACCGCGACTCCTGGCGCGGGCTGTAGCAGGGCGCCGCCATCTTTGTTTACATCCGATCTCCACCCTGACACCGCGTGGGAGGATGAAGACAGCGCGCATCGTGGGAACGATGGAGGGTGAGTACAATTTTAGTATTTTATCTAGGACTGCATATAGTTATTATAGGGGGATTGTATATATTTATTATGAGGGTGGGGGTGTATACCAATAATAGAAATCTGTATATAGTTGTTATAGGGGGGTGTATATAGTTATTATAGGGAGATTGTATATATTTTTTATGGGGAATGTATATAGTTATTATAGGGGGTGTATATAGTAATAAGGGAACTGTATATAGTTATTATAGGGGGTGTATATAGTTATTATATGGGGACTCTATTTAAATATTATAGGGGGACTGTAAATAGTTGTTATAGGGGGTGTATATAGTTATTATAGGGGCACTGTATATAGTTATAATAGGGGGATTGTATATAGTTATTATAGGGGAAGTATATAGTTATTAGAGGGGGACTGTATATAGTTATAATAGTGGGTGTGTATATAATTATTATAGGGGGACTGTATGTAGTTATTATAGGGGTCTGTATATAGTTATTACAGAGGGACTGTATATAGTTATTATAGGGGGGTGTATATAGTAATAGGGGAACTGTATATAGTTATTATAGGGGGGTGTATATAGTTATAGGGGGACTGCATATAGTTATTATAGGGGGACTGTATATAGTTATTATAGGGGGTTTATATAGTTATTATAAGGGCACTGTATATACTTATAATAGGGGGATTGTATATAGTTATTATAGGGGGTGTATTTAGTTATTATAGGGATCTTTATATAGTTATTATAGGGTTTGCTGTGATTACAGTGATTGCTGGGGGAGCTGTATACAGTGATTGCTGGGGG
Source organism: Engystomops pustulosus (assembly GCA_019512145.1). Lineage (NCBI taxonomy): Eukaryota > Metazoa > Chordata > Amphibia > Anura > Leptodactylidae > Engystomops > Engystomops pustulosus. The sequence continues at coordinate 39,715,301 of CM033649.1, forward strand.
AGCTGTTTACAGTGATTGCTGGGGGAGCTGTACACAGTGATTGCTGGGGGAGCTGTACACAGTGATTGCTGGGGGAGCTGTACACAGTGATTGCTGGGGGAGCTGTATATAGTGATTGCTTGGTGAGCTGTATATAGTGATTGCGGGGGGAGCTGTATACAGTGGTTGCTGGGGGAGCTGTATACAGTGATTGCTGGGGGAGCTGCATAAAGTGATTGCTGGGGGAGCTGTATACAGTGATTGCTGGGGGAGCTGTATACAGAGATTGCTGGGGGAGCTGTATATAGTGATTGCGGGGGGAACTGTAAACACTGGTTGCTGGGGGAGCTGTATACAGTGATTGCTGGGGGAGCTGTATACAGTGATTGCTGGGTTATCTGTATACAGTGATTGCTGAGGGGAGCTGTATACAGTGATTGCTGGTATATAGCGATTGCTGTTCCCTGTCTGGACTACATTCAATGGGGGCCTCCACCATATTTTGCACCCAGGGGCCCTCACCAACCTTAATCTGGCCCTGATCATCACCATGTTAGGTATCATTGCGCCCCAAAATCTAGATCCATCAAAATATAAAAACCTTTATACCCAGTGGCAAACCCCATTTCTATTTGCATTAGTTAATGTCCCAAGTAATATACTAAAGAAACACTTTTGATTCATTCATTGTGCAATATAAATTATGTTTCATCTTTAAAAAATGGCTACATAATAACCCACATTTTTTATATACTGTGCATAATAAGCTATTTTATAAAAAATAATAAACCTGAATTCCAATTCCAAAATTTTAGTTCAGTAATGATTTTTGTAAATTTTAATAAAAATAAATTAGAAAACTGTTTAAATCCCCAAATTGCATTCATTAAATCTAAAAGCAAAAAACCATCCTTTACAATGTGGTGGCACAACAAATTATATTTTTGTAGAAAAGAAGTGTTTGTGTTACGGAAAAGTAAAAAAAAAAGAAAATCGAAACTATACAAATGACTAAAATATAAATTCCAATAAATCTAAAGTCTACAAATCTTCAATAAAAATGTACATTTATATTAGGGCAGATAATAGTGTATATATATTTTTTTAATTATTATCATTAAATTATTATGTGCTGGTCGTATGATAAACTGATTTCATAAATATTTCGATAAATATTTAAGGGTATTGTGACACTTATGCGTTAGCAGCTACTTTCTGTGGTTTGCCACTGATTGCTAAGCTGCATATGATCTTGCAGGTGTAAACATTTGCCTGTCCTGGCATAGCCCAGGAACTAGTGAGATATCTCAAGCATCAACAGTGGCCATTTACGCTAGTATGATATCACCATAATAGTTTTTACAATGGCACAATCTCAAAGGGGAAAAAAATATTACTGGTGATAGAGTGTCCTAATTAGGTCTAGGCAATGGAAAGACTGTTTTTGAAACGTTTTTTTGCCTCTCTATTTACGAAATATGAACTTTGTAAAAGTGCCGGAGGTGCTCAGGCTGACGGTGCCTGAGTGCCTCACGGCTTTCCCAGACTTTAATTTATGAACATCCCCGCTGCAAGCCTTCTCCTGCTCCTGGCCGGGAAATTATGAGAGAGCTCACGCCCTGTTTTCATCATGCCCTGGCCCCCTGATATCACTGGCTGAGAGCAGGAGGAGGCTTGTAGCAGGGGTGTGCAGAAATTAAAGTCGGGGAAGCCACAAGGCGCTCGGGCGCTGTCAACCTCTGGCCTATGGCACTTTAACAAATGTCATATTCCATTAATAAAGAGGCAAGAAAACATCTTAAAAACAGTCCCCCTATCCCCTATACCAGTGATGGCGAACCTTTTAGAGGCCGAGTGCCCAAACTACAACAAATACCCGCTTATTTAACGCAAAGTGCCAACACAGAAATTTAATTTGTGATTTATACTCCCTTGTCTGTCACAGTTTTCATTGATACCAGCCCCTGAGGACACCAATAAAGCAGAAAATAGTCCCAGGTACAGCTGATACATTAAAATAGCTCAGTGCACAGCAAGTCCTGGGCTGTCTGAGACTGCAGGAAGATACCTGGAGTCCTCTCTGGTGATGGCCTGAGTGCCCACAGAAAGAGCTCCGAGTGCCACCTCTGGCACCAGTGCCATAGGTTAGCCATCACTGCCCTAGACTGAATAAGCACTCTAATCAGGATACTCTATCACAAGTAATCTGCTGATAGATGTCCTATAAGTACAATTGATTAATATAACAGGTGTTGCCTACCTACCTGAACTCCTCCAAATCCATTGGGTGCCAAAAATCTCTCACACTCTGCTGCAATGTCATCCCATCTCCACTCAAATAAGTGTACAAGTGATGTCCGTCCTGCTCTAGTGTTGGGATTGTATTGAGCTGAGCAAAGCCCAACAGCCACCAACAGAAGAAGGAGCTTCATTCTGCCTGCTAATGTGGGGTTGTACTGTTTTTGTTTCTTTTATACTATCAGTTATGTAACAATTTGCATTTCTGAATGAGCACCTGTAACTTTTTTCTGTGATATAAGAAGCCAGGTGACAAGAGTCTGGAAATTCTCACATGTAGATGTTTGTTACTAGTACAAAATGAACTGAGGAAAATAAGTCTACTAAAGGATATAGGAGCAAATATAACACAAGAATTACAAAGATTAAAACAAAACACATAAAATTTGATAAATAAAGCACACAATTTTAGCAAATTAGAAATCACATCTAAAAGTAAATCAGATAAATAGCATTTGTATTGGTAAAAATGACAAATATCAATTGAAGGTAGTTGTTACTATTAGCATAACCGAATCACTGAACTGGGTCAATAGGATGAATCTGATTTGCAATAACCTGGTGTGACCACTAAGCACAGAATGGAACTGTCTGCTTCCGATTCCATCCTCTATTTTGCAGTTGCTGGGAGCAATCTGATAATAAGGATTTATTCAATTAATACATCAATAATTTAAGCACCAGTGCCACACAAATTCTTCTGTGTATCAAACTTTAAATTAATTAGATTTTCTAAATTAACAAGTCCTGCACATTTTTGTGTGAATTGGCCCTATAACTTTAACTTTCATCCCTTGAAAAAAATATAAATATTTTGATGCAGATTTGGACCAAATGGATTCTAAGCTAATTAGACTGTCACTCAGGTCACTGGAAGCCTAGATCAGAAGTGCTACAACAAGGAGGTATTCCACATGAAAAAAAGGGAGACCACACTGGTTTACTAGGTTCCAAATAAGACTTTATTAGATTATGAAAATCAAGTTTAACCGATTCCAGCCTCTTCTTCAGATGAACATGGACGGTTTCTCTAAACACATCACAGGTGTTTTTGGACCCAGTAGTCCAGCACAGTTCTTTTTTTGCAAGAAAGAACACCATCTTTGAACTGTATTGTTTTAACTGCATTTTTTAACCTGTCATGAACTTGAATATTCAACATGCTGAGGCCTGTAAAGACTGAGATGAAACTCTTTGGGAGGGGTTCTCTGAGAACTGCATGTCAACTTTCTTGAATGTTTTTCATAATAGTTTGTAAATGTCATTTCCAGATGGGCCTAAGTCCTTAGTATGATGTTATTAGTTGCTGAAGTTCAGTTCTTTAGTGGCAATTGAAGACCTGGATGATACTTATTCCATGTTTCTCCAATTTGGCCTAGTTTTGGTTTAATGGCATGGTAGAGTGTGTCATGTGTTGTACAGATGGGTTTATTTATTTACACAATTGTAAAACCTTCAAAGGGTCAAGTGTTACTTTTCAATTAGCACTAATGTAATAAAGCAATAAAAAAATAATGATGGTTTACCAGCTGATAAATCGTTTGTAGGTCTCTATTATGACAACAAAAACGTGTAAACTATTGAGGTATGGAATCCACAAGCAGCAAGTTTGAAAGTGGGATCTAAATGTATAGGACTTGTGTTTTAGCACATCCCATAGATGCCAAGGCAGTTAAACCAAAGTCAATACCTTAAATGTTTTGTTTCAAGGTATTTGATCACACAGGGTCTGAGAACAGACTGAAAACACAGGTAGAAACAGTTGACATTGAGATTTTTCCCCTTCCTATCTGTTCTTTCCTATTGTCCCACCCACATTAGGTGGTGGGTAGATGATCCCTCCCTGCATGAAAGTGAAAAACATAGAGACATAGATAAGACAGTATAAACAGATTAAAATAGTCACCAGAGCCAAGGCACAACACAGAATGTACAAGACAGTAGAATAGTCCAGTCAGTATACCAGGAAAAAAGAGTCACGAGAATCACAAGAATGGTATGGTAAGAGGAAAACTTTATAGCCAGCACCCTAAGAAGGGTAAGCAGGATTCTTATATCATCTCAGAGCTTAGGTCCTGATAGTGATTGGGCTAGCACTCCAGGATCCAGACAACACAGAGCGCAGGTAAGCAATGTGAGTAGTGTGAGAAGTTGTCAATCACAGTGGATTAACTGTCAAAAAAACAAAGCTAGGCTGCAGAAAAAAAGATCGGTGTGGTGCTGAACAATCAGCACCTTCTCAGCTGCAATCCACAGAAAGAAAATGACATTGACACAGATGTTACAGTATTCCTGAACTTTTTTTTGCTGTGGAACAGGGGACTTTTGTTACTATTGCTATGAAGGTGTTTAACAATTTTTAGGCAGGAGATATGACATGCCAATCTGCTATCCACATCATTGATATAATCTTTTATATAAAAAGCAATAAAAACATTACATATGGTGTACAAATCTGACAACCTAGAAGTGGGTCTTCAAAGAGAAAGAATCATTGTCCAAATACAAATGGAAGCACCATTTGCAAGTTCAAAGTTGAAGACACAGTGACTGCACTACATGGACACGGCAGGAAAAGCAAACTATTGCCAGCTGCCACCAGATTTCTAAAGGGCTACATGGTCAAAAACCCAAGCGTGACTACAAAATAGCCTGCAAAAAGATTTTCTTAAGTAAAACTCTGCATAGTATGGCATACAATAAAATTTAAAGGTTTCTATTCCCTTTCTGTACACCTTTTCTGACCCAGAGGTACACAAAAAGTCAACTGCAATATGCTAAAAATTATTTTTATGGCCTTGAAAAACTTCCGTGTGTGGAGGACAAGGACAAGATAAGTTGAAATACAAAATGGAATTCTTTAAATTTCTTTTTTGAATGCTTTCAATTTTAACTTATCATAGACGATGATAAAAAAAAAAAATCTTTACACCGAGTTCTAGCTTTATGTTAGTTTATTAGGTGATAAAAACTTGAGCAGGAATAATAACAATACAGAAAGGGTGGTTAGAGTTTCTATCCCACATGGAGTGAATCAATGTTCTAGAGACCTGCATTTCTGTAAATTGAGACACAAGTTTCTTTGGAACATAGAGGTCACTTCACAACATGTGATATAGAAGGTCTGGTTGTATGAGATATTACAATCTGGAATCAACATGGATGGCCACAAAGGGATCTTCATCATTGTTGCTGATCTGGAAGCGAGCAGAGCCATTGCTGCCTACAGAGATCTGTCTACCGGTGCAGCGGCCACCCTCCTTCTGTCCAGAGATCACATCACAGTAGGTTCCATCTGGAAGACCAGTGTTTAGTGTGACATCCATGTACCTAAAACAGATGAAACAATCTTTTAAATTTATGTAATAACTTAACATGATACACTTTCTAGGTATTCAAGTTTTGCCTGCATATTTTAGATCAATTTATTATGCAATGTGATGTATTTATTTTCTATTGCATCCTATTGCAAAAGAAATGTTGGTTATCATATTTGGTTGTGAATAATTGAAAGAACTATAATATTATATATAGTAAGAAGCTAAACCAGATTCCTACCAGTCATCATTGTTAAAGACAATAAATCCTCTGTTTCCACGCCCAAATGCTACTTGATTGCTTCCATTGTCCCACCAGTTGGAGAACGGCTGTCCATCTACCACATTACGGAAAATAACCATGTTCCTAAATAAAAGAACAAAATATTCATTAGAAACAGTAAGAGGTGCAATACATTGTGCTTCAGAATAGCCTGACTATTTGTTATACATTTTAAAATTGGTCTCGAAGATGTTTTCACTGATAAAAATATAAACTTAATATCGAATTGTCAGTTACATTATGTGCATGATATTACCATTAAAATGTATAAGAATATTAACAAAGAAAGACGTACAATTTGAGACACTTACCTGATCTGGCGCCATCTGTGCTCACAGACCCAGTCATTACCGCATGTAGTATCAGCATTAATGGTGACAGGTTTTGTAGAACCATCAGAGTAGCTTGGTGGTCCAATCCAGTCATTTACATCCTATGAAGAAAGTAGCAATTTCTAATTATTTTTTTTTATCAGTTTTATCTTGAAGCAATATTAAACACATTGCTAGTAATCTTACCTTGCCATTGACCCAGTTTCTAGGCCATCTAAAGCTGGACATAACACGTGTGATGCCATAGGGATGAGCCAACATGAAGCCAACACCCATCTTGTAGAGACTGTAGAGTCAGAATGTAAACATAGATGTTTAGCAAATTGAAAGGGTGAATCAAAAACAGTGATTAATATGAATACATGAAAGATTCTGACTATTTACTTTCATAGGAAAATAAAAAACAGATTGATTATAATCTTGTTAAAAACCCCAAATCCTAGGGTGCTCGTTATTCGAGACAAACTTTTCCCGATGCTCGAGTGCTCCTCTCGAATAACGAGCCCCATTGAAGTCAATGGGAGACTCGAGCATTTTTCACCGACAGAACACATTGAAAAAACACTAAAGAAGAACAAATTGCAGATGTTTGTAGATGTTTTCACTGAAAGAACACATTGAAAGAACACAGTGAAGAACACTTATCGGAAGACACGTGCAGAACAATGTTCTTCACAATAGTTTATGAAGAACAATATGTGTGGAGAACACATTGCATATGTTTCGATACATCTGCAATGTGTTCTTCACACATAATGTTCTTCATATACTATTGTGAAGAACACCGTTCGGCGCACGTGTCTTCCGATAAGTTAGCAGATGTTCAGAACATCTGCAATGTGTTCTTCACTGTGTTCTTTCTGTGCTGTTGTTCCTGCTCCAGCCCACTCCGCTCTAGCCTCCACTTTAGCCCCCGCTCCGATCCTCCATGCCCGCTCCAGCCCCGCTCCCCTCCTCCATGCCCGCTCCAGCCCCCGCTCCTCCATACCCGCTCCGTGATGCCCGCTCCGCTCCTCCATGCCTGCTCCATGATGCCCGCTCCAGCTCCTGCTCTGCTCCACTTCAGCCTCCGCTCCTGCATGCCTGATCCAGCGTCGGAGCTCGTGTCTTTGGCTAAGTGAGCAGATGTTCGGAACATCTGCAATCTGTTCTTCACTGTGTTCTTTCACTTAAATGATCCTGTGTTCACTGTTTTAATTGTATTCTTTACTGTTCTTCACTGTCTTTTCTTAGTTAAATGCTCGATCTCAAGCAGGGGAAATACTCTTCCGAGCAACAAGCAGTTCCGAGTACTCTAATACTCGAACAAGTATACTCGCTCATCTCTAATTAAGATACAAAAAAGTCTACGTAGGTTTGAAATTACTTTAATTGTACTGAGAAAAAGCTAAAGGTACCGTGCATCGAAGAAGGTGAGAATTGAGGCTCCTCCTGCGCCATGTCCTCTCTGGTTATCATGGTTGTCGACAAAGACCAAGGCTCTGTTGGAGGGCATGAAGCCCCAACCTTCTCCCCAATTTCTAGAGAGTGGATAAATAAACTAATAAATAACTAGTATTTCTTAACTGGTAACAGACCTTTATACAGCAAACCTTTATTATAGAGCTATGGTCCATTTTTTAAAAAACATATTTAGCTTGTGAAAAATAGCTTGTTTGACATCATGTTGTTAAGTCTATTAAAATGTACATAACTCTTAAAACATTGGGGGTGATGTATCTCTAAATTGTCTGCCTATGTGTTGCATTGTTTTGGCACAGTTGTGGTGCAGTTGCTGCTTTTTTACTTTCCATTGTGCCAAATAAACATAGGACAATGCAAAGCCACTTCGACCCTGCTTGTACCAAATTAATTAAACTTTCATAGCCAAGTTCTCACAATTGGACTTAATTCATGTAATGCAACTTTTCATTTTAGTTGCAAGTTTTGGCGCAGAAACACTCCAGCCACTCCAAGTCAAATAAATCTTACAGGCAGTAAAGCGCCAAAGACAGTTATAGAACACTCCCAATGAGCCTGTCTAATGATAAATTACCCCCATTTAGTCTACTTTGGAGTGCTCTAAAGTAAGAACATTAAATCTACACATCATTAGCAGTATTACTCAATCTGTCTGAAAATGTAAGACTTCCGCCTTTCTAGTATGCTACATCAAAAAAAAAAATTAATTCACCACCTTTTTAAATTTTTTCCAATCTGTGAAAGCTAACTTTTCTGAACTAATTTCCATAACATGAAAAAGTATTGGGGAAAAAATAAAGACATTTTGCATTTATTATCTTTTTTAAAATAAATTTAATTTTAAATAAATTATTAACACTGTATTATTAACATTGTAAATTGTGCTGATTTATGCTACTACTGACTTCAAGTACGACATCTTCTCTCCATTCCACTTGCGAATAACTGTTCCAAGTTTGGCACCATATTTAAATTCTGTGACTCTTCCATTTCCAAAGTATTCATTGGCTGATATAGCTTCTCCTCCAAGATCAATGACCTATAATAACCCAAAAAGATATAAACAATATTTTTAATTATTTTTCCAGGACTTACATTTAATGGTTAAAGTCCACCATCATAATGAACAACTTTGAGTATTACTTTAATTCAATAAATACATCAACATATTAGCAGTCTCTAGTCTTCTACCTCTTTACTTTGTGTTGGTTACCCAGGAGAATCCATATCCAGTTCGTGACGGTCCAAATGGTTACTAAATGACCAGATAGGAACAAGTGCTCCTCTGGTCCTGATTCTCCTCACCCCCATCATAGTTTGCGTGCTCCTGCACAATGTGTTGTCCTGTGCCAACACATGTCTTGCCCCTACACTAACATTGTAATATGACTTTCTTTCACTTCACTTGATCCCCTCTTACAGAGTACAAGAGGCCACATTGAGTCCATTTAATGACTGGCCTGAACCATTTTTACCACTGGGAGGAGATTCACCAGAATTAATAAGTTAATAAGCTTCTAGTCCCTTCTAGAAAATTGCATATTACAGAAAACAGTCATAGAATGTATAATCAATCAGTTGGTAACATAACGGTCTAACACTGGGAAAAATATTGTAAAAAAAAAGTTACCTCCTGAAAGATAAAGGGTCTGGATCCAGCAGGAAACCATCTTGTGTTGAGATTGTTCAGTCTGTCAGTGATAGCCTTAATGTCTCCAGGCCACATGTGTTTGGCAGCATCCAATCTAAAACCAGCTACACCAATGTTAATAAGGTTGTTCATAAAATCAGCAATCTTTCCACGGACATAATCTTTCTCCAAGGCAAGATCCAGAAGACTAACAAGACGACAGTCTCTGACCTGAGAACCAAAATAGATGTCTCCATCAATGGTAGATAATGGGCAGACTAAGAAATATCTATTTCTGTATAATCTTCGTATCCGGCAATAATCAGTAAGTGTACCTGGTAAGCATCGCCATAGTTCTCTATATCTCCACTGCCAGTCCTGCACTTGCCATCATTAAAGTCCCAACCAGAATATGGTACCGCAGGGAAATCTCTTGATCCAGCATTGAAATAGCTGCCACAAGTTGAATGAGTGCCAGCACCGCCGCCAGAGCCACACATATGATTGATGATGGCATCCACATAGATATACACCTAAGTAACACAAGATTAGAAGACATTATTGTCTCACTAATTTTTAGCAACTGTCAAGGGGTTGAAAGCTACAAGAATGTAATCATTTTTATGTGTCAATTATAAATTAGTTTACCAGTTGATGAAACTTTTTGAAGTCTGAGGGGATTAGCTACCAGTCCAATTAGGATTATCTTTAATGGTACCAAGGTTAGGACAACTTTATGCTCATTTAATGGATTTATATAGAAATTTTACCTACCCCAACATTGTTACATCTGGTCACCATGTCTCTGAATTGTTGCTCATTACCAGAACGAGAGCAGAGCTTGTAGCTAATAGGCTGGTACCTTTCCCACCAAGGTCTCCATGGATTGGTGACAATAATGTTTTCATTTGGAGGAGAAATCTAAAAATGAATAAAAAATAAGTCTTGTATAAAATGGAGCCTAAAAGGCATTAGTAAGGGAAACTAGTATATTGGGGCATATTTATGAAACGTGTCCTAGGGTTAAACAATGCAGAGTAAGACAGTCTTATTCTGCACCAGATCAATATGGTCTGCTGCTGGCTGATAAATCTGCACCTCCGATTAGGATGAAATTCTGTAGTGTCAGGAGTATTTTTAGCGCTAGGTCACACCCCCTTTTCACAGGCCACGTCCTGTTTGTCGTGCTAGGCATGTGAGAGCCAAAAAACTAAAACCCATTCTAAATGTGGTGCAGACACTTTTTTAGTGCATACTACAACAAAAGTATGTCGCAGACAGATTGATAAATCTCCTTCATTGCGCTTTACCGACTCTTTCAGTTCAAATATTGTCCCTTTTATATTTAAAACCTCTTTTTTACATTTTGTAGACAGTTTTTTGGATACCCCAAATTGCACCACTAAACATTCTATTTAGAAGATCTATTTTTTTGTTGGATGGTGTCCTGTGCAGAATCTTGTTCTATTAACATGACTATATACTGGCTTGCTTTTTGTCTTACTACTTCTTTTTAGTAGCGCCATTTTTCAGTTTGGGATAACCTTATTGTTCAGTAACCATCTAGCAAAAGGAAAGGTCCAAAGAAAAATGTCCAAAGAAAAATTGCCCTGTGCACAGGGCTGCAGGGCAGTCTATAAAGTTCTACTTTAGAGGGGCGTCATTGCACTCCTATATATCCATCAATTTGTTTTTTGCAAGACAGAGTGAAGTGCATTTAAGTTTTTGGTTCTTTGTAATAACATTTTTTTAAATCATACCTTGGCTTTCAAACATTTGATAGGCTTTCAAATATATTAGATGCTGTGGTTAACATTAGAGAAGCAAATAATTAATTAAATAATCTAAAAACCAACTATGTTAATCTTCAATCAATTTTTTAATGACTTCAACTGTTGATAGCTGTATGTATGCTTTACATACATATATACAAACATTTGCAATATTTTGTCCTGAAATGCCTATGCTACATATGGTTACAAGTAGATACATAGTATAAGAAATAAGTACTGCAGATCTATCTCTAGTCTTAGAAACATTTAGATAATATGGCACATGTCAGTTGACAACCGAGCTAAGAAGCATACTATAGCGTTAGTGGGAAAATAGATTCACTACATTAAGAAAGTTAGTTGCATACCCCCGCCAGAGCATAGTATTGAATGTTTTTACATATTGAGAATAGTAGAACAAAAATCATTCCAAAAGAACAACAATCCACATGGATCTGGGGGAGAAGAACAACCCAACCAAATCACAAAAAACAGCTCACAAAGCAAATACTAAACCCCCCAAAAAAATTTACATAAAATGGTTCCAAAAACAACTTTATTAACAATAAAAGGTCAGACACAACACTCATATGTATGTTCTAAGGGAAGGATACCGGATAATACCAAGTCCCACTGGATAACAGCCCATATGGTAGGTATACATTTCAATGATCTTAATCGAAACACTGAAGGCAAAATTCAGTCCCAATGAAGTGCAAGTGCTAACTATCATTGGATATCCTCCCACATCAATCAACTGCATAAACACACAAAAATTATGATAAACTCTTACCCATAGTGATGAATTAAAGCAGTTGGACACTGTAAGAGTGAAGTTTAATACAATGTAAGACGATAAGGGTGCTAAGTATCTTGCTACCAACACCACATCCTTCTTTGGTCCCGTTTAAATAAGACAGTAAACCACGAACAGTTTTGGATGTGGAAACTATCAGTTAAGAATGTAATACAGTAAAAAACATGTGACACATCATAATCAATCATATTGGTTGTGTCGTCTACCCACCTGAATTCCCCCAAATCCATTGGGTGCCAAGTATCTCTCACACTCTGCTGCAATGTCATCCCATCTCCACTCAAATAAGTGTACAATTGATGTCCGTCCTGCTCTAGTGTTGGGATTGTACTGAGCTGAGCATAGCCCAACAGCCACCAACAGAAGAAGGAGCTTCATCCTGCCTGCTAATGTGACGACGTACCAGTCTTGATCAGCTCTTTTATATGATGAGTTATCTAATGGTTTGTTTTTCTTATTGACCACCTGTGACCTTTACTGTGCAAAACCAGGTGAAGATATTGTGAAAATTCTCAAGAAGGCATGTTTTCTCATTTTTGTAGCATGTTCATATCAATTGAACATGATACACAGAACATATATGAACAATGATAACAAAAAGTTACATAACTATAGTAATGTAGGGAAAATGTCACTCTGCTTACCTGGGTGCTGGTTCATCCTATCCCCCTATTAGGTACTTGTCAATTTACCTCATATTAGTGAATATCTATACAACAAGTATAGAAGAATATATCACATAACTTTCATTGATAAAATGTAAAAATAATGTGCTGACATGTGGCTGCTTTATTTCATAGTTAATAAATTATTTTTGGTCATAATAATGACATATCCAGTGATTGTTTTCTTTATTTTAATGAATAATTGTTCACCAACTGTGGGTGAACAGATCTCAAAAGAATAGAAGAATAACATTAGCAGCATAAAATAATTGCAATGGGATGATGTTTGCTGTACTATAAGAGTGTAATGAACCATGTTTCTTGAACGAATTATAAAAACACAGAGAGAAATTCATCTCTTCAGCCTGTCTTCTTGCTTATTTTGTTGCTAAATTGGTGCATCTGCAGATTTGGGCAATTTTTTGTGACTGTTGCCTACTATCACCATTTTTCAATTCTCCTAATTTATGCCATATTTGTTAACTAAATGTGTGACTGATGTGTGACACAAATACACTGTAGACCTCAACAACTTATGCACCCGATTTATCAAGCAGACAAAACCACTAGCTCATTCCTGCCTAATGATAAATTTCCTCCACCAACTCTGTCCCCCACTATGTCAACAGGGTTGTCTGCGATCATTACAATGCAGAGACTTCACTTCCTACCCAGTGCATCTTTATACAGTATACATCCTGCATCTTAGCCCCGTTCACTGGGCCCATTACCGCCTTGTAACCTAAGCCATTAGGTGGTGAGAACTAGAGAGGAGTGCATTTTCAAAAAATTGATTTTTGACTAATTAGCCAAAGTTTTCAAAATAACCTAATTTACTGCAAAGTATTTTGCCACAAAGCAAGCATTAAAAATGCTATTTTAAAGCACTGGTTTGTTCATATTACCACATGAAACAGGTCTGGAGACATGGAAGGTGCAGTTTAGGAAATAGTCCAGCAATCCCCCTATAGTTGTCTAAAACTCTTCTTTTATGCATGTTATAGCGTCACACTTAGGCTGGCTCACAGTAGAACAGTTTAATCTTGTGGGCCCCTGAGCTTGGTGGAATGTCGGACCCTGCATGAGGTGTACAGATCCCTCACAGAACATGTTACAGTTATTAAGCATAAAGGATTTCAACGACCCTATTATAATATATGTCTAAATGGGGCCACCCTTCCACTTAAAAAATATAGATACTGTATGTGTACACTCACACATGTCTATGCAGTCACACACATTTATACACTCCTGTGCACACATTTATGCACCCATATATACATCTATACACAGATACAGTATATACATATACTACATAGTACATAAACATATAGTAAATATACATCATATTAATGCACATACATTATATACACACCATAAACATAATATAAACACAATACACACACATATAACATATACACAAATACATACATCACCATATCCAGATACAAAGCATATATTCATACATATGCAGCATATACATATCACATATACACACATGCATACAATAAATCTGACTTCATGCAGCCCAGTAGCTGCTGACCATGTGGGGGAAGTAGATGGCAAGAAGCAGAGATCAAAGATTCCTAGTACTGCAGTTCCACTTTTACCCAACTGTTCTTGTCCTGAACTGCTGGCTCAGGTTTGCACTGTAGAAGATGTGCACTGTTATAAACATATTGGGGCACATTTACTTATCCGGTCCATTCGCGTTCCAGCGGCGGCTTCTCGGACGAGCGTTCGGGTCTTCCGGCGATTCATGAAGGTCCTGCGCCCGATGTCCACCAGGTGTCGCTGCTGTGCCGAAGTCCGCCGAGGTGCCCCGGAGTTCATCGTCTTCATCGTGGTGCATGTGAGTATGGCCCGTGCGACCAATTTTTTTTTTAAATGCGGCAGTTTTTCCGAATCCGTCGGGTTATCGTTCGGCCACGCCCCCCGATTTCCGTCGCGTGCATGCCAGCGCTGATGCGCCACAATCCGAGCCCGTGCGCCAAAATCCCGGGGCAATTCAGGGGAAATCGGCGCAAATCGGAAATATTCGGGTAACACATCGGGAAAACGCGAATCGGGCCCTTAGTAAATGACCCCCACTATATTGTACAGTGTGCAGTAAAAATGCTTTGGCTGCTACCCCTGTAGTTACGCCTCTGATATAAGTATATAATCTACCAAATTCCCCACTTTATTTTTAAGCATTATAGATGCATTTGATAACTTAGATAAAATAAAAATTTTATGTCTAGCCAAACAGTATCATTCCATCCTGGGACTTCTCAACCACGCTGAAGCATCATTCTGAGGCCTGCTACTTTAAGGGCATGTATTCCTGGCTCATAGAGTTAAAGAGGACCTGTCACCCTGAATAAACCCTCTAGGAGCTGCTCAGTGAAGTAAGCAGCTCCCTAGCCCTACCCTAGTAAAAGCAGGGTTAAATCGCTAGCTTCAAAGTTAGCAAACACTGCAGTGCCATAGACCTCGGAACGCCGGAATACAGCAGACGAAAGCCCTCAGAATGCCGGACCAAGCTTACAGCAGTCTGCTGTGTTCACTCCGCTCTTATTAGCTTTTCCCCAGACCGCCCCTCCAACACCATAGGCTGGTGGTGACTGCCAGGGTTCAAGCGGCCGTCACCATCTCTTTGGACCGCCCCCCTTATGAATACGTCTGACCGCTGTAAGCTTGGTCCGGCGTTCCAAGGTCTATGGCAGTGCAGTGTTTGCTAGCTTTATCGGTATGTTCCAATAAAACTAGCGCTTTCATACTGCTTTTACTGGGGTAGGGCTAGGGAGCTGCTTACTAAAGGAACTTACTACTTACTAGATTTATTCGAGTTGACAGCTCCTCCTAAAGAGATCCTAGGCCAGTGATGGCTAATCTATGGCACGCAGAGATATTTTTGCTGACAGCATCCAGGGGCAGGGCAACTCTCCTACTGAGAGCACAACACAGTACCATTCACTAACAGAGTTAAGATAGACACTGTGGGGAAGATTTACCATACGCTCCATGCCAGCCCCCTCAACTGGATGCAGCACCCCTCTACAAGCTCTCCTTGCTCACATAGCATGGATGTGACATATTCACGATTTTATTCAAAAATTCTTGTGCTGCGCAGGAATTTGCTATTTATTCACTGCTCCCTCTGTATCCATGACAGACTTACCAGAAGAGTTGCCCCACCTCTGGATTCTGATACTGTCTGCTTTGTGCTCCGACTTCACTACCTGACAGCATCAGTATCTGGAGTTGGGGCAACCGATAGCTGATGGCGTGACGTGAACTCGGCCATCTTACCTCTGTTTGTGAAGGCAGTTAGTAAAGTCAGAGCTCCTACCTGTGCTAAATTTACTGCAGACTTGCACCCAGACAGCTGGGAACAATAGAACAGTGTCACACAGGTGCCTTGTAAGTGTCAAATGGCTGGACCAAGGTCCATTCCAGTGACTACAAGGGGACTAAGAGATTCATCTCAGGCATGTGTGCTCCTTACACTATCTTATAGCAGCTACCAAAATCTTACCCTGCTACCAATATTTCCACTATAGTTACCATTCAGCAATACTGACAGAAGAAAACACCCCATTAGTGACAGTCAACCATGCCCAGACCTCACTTAAAAATATAACTTTTTGTTATACAAATATCACAAAAATTATGGATTTTTCTATAAGTGACACCCCACAGCTATGCTAGTATTCTTTTGCAAATTTTAAACACCAAGCTCAAACAGTAGACCATCACTGGCATAAGCTAAAAGCAAAGGCCAGTCAGTAGCTTACTGACAGGGCAACCAGGACCATAACTGCCTAATGCCGGGGCTAAAAAACTATAGGTCAACTATGTTTTAGGAAATTGATATCAGAAGATATTTGCAAGCAGCAGTAAGTGGTGACCCCCAGGCACTCAAATAAATGAATAAAACAGCTGCAAATATAAACATCAAAACAACTAATTTTAATATATTTCTTTATTCATGGTCAAGACTATCTTTCTCTAAGCTGATCTAAACTTTAACTAGTATGCAAATTTTCAGCAGAGGTTATTGGGCTGTGGAGCATCTCATGGCTGTGGGAGCACATGCTACTCCATGTCCCAGTAGCCTTTTGTGTCCTTGGCACAGCCCTAATACATTTTGTACTTGTGTCCGCTTTTTTAAACTCTGCATATACGGAGTGGCCCCCTCAGTGCAGACGGCTGCCATGGTAGGTGACCGGTTGAGGACGTTGGTGGCTTATGAGTGCACTGAGGACGTGGATGGCGGTGGGACAACAATATTCATGTATATAACATTCATATAGTAATATAAAAGATGTTCATCTCTCAGCTAACAAAAATATTTTAAAATATTACATATAACAACTAAGCATCCTCTGTATAAAAGCCCAAATCCCCCAAGAAAATTGGCCCTATGCTTGCTCCAGACTCCTGTGCCTGCACTCTCTCTATAGATCCTCTTTCTCTGTGCAACAAAGCACTGACACATCTGTCACTAAACGCAGGCAGCAAGCAATTGTATCCTGAATGGTAGTCATTGGCATCAGTCACATGTGTGGAAAAACCTAATAGATTTACACCTGATTTATCTTGATAAATTCTAGTCTTTCCACACTTTCCGCACTAAACACTTGCTTTGATTGCTAGGCAGGACCAATTCTGCCAGTTGCGCCCCCACAATTCCATTTGGGCTGCCCAAAAGTCTAGAGAATCTTGGATATGAGTTGCATTCCACAAAGGCTACTGTCTCCTGCTCCAGGTACTGCTCCATGTCATGCTGTTGCTGCCAGCTAGTTACCTCTGTGGCAGGTGGCGAAACGTTTTTGTGCTGATAGAGCTAGCACTGCTACGACCACGTTAATAATAATAAAGCTTTATTTATATAGTGCCAACATGTTCTGCAAAGATCATGGGGTACATACACTCACCGGCCACTTTATTAGGTACACCTGTCCAACTGCTCGTTAACACTTAATTTCTAATCAGCCAATCACATGGTGACAACTTAGTGCATTTAAGCATGTAGACAAGGTCAAGACAATCTCCTGCAGTTCAAACCGAGCATCAGTATGGGGAAGAAAGGTGATTTGAGTGCCTTTGAACGTGGCATGGTTGTTGGTGCCAGAAGGGCTGGTCTGAGTATTTCAGAAACTGCTGATCTACTGGGATTTTCACGCACAACCATCTCTAGGGTTTACAGAGAATGGTCCGAAAAAGAAAAAACATACAGTGAGTGGCAGTTCTGTGGGCGGAAATGCCTTGTTGATGCCAGAGGTCAGAGGAGAATGGGCAGACTGGTTCGAGCTGATAGAAAGGCAACAGTGACTCAAATCACCACCCGTTACAACCAAGGTAGGCAGAAGAGCATCTCTGAACGCACAGTACATCGAACTTTGAGGCAGATGGGCTACAGCAGCAGTTTTTTTTTTTTTTTTTTTTTTTTTTTTCAGCTAAGAACAGAAAACTGATGCTACAATTTGCATAAGCTCATCGAAATTGGACAGTAGAAGATTGGACAAACGTTGCCTGGTCTGATGAGTCTCGATTTCTGCTGCGACATTCGGATGGTAGGGTCAAAATTTGGCGTCAACAACATGAAAGCATGGATCCATCCTGCCTTGTATCAATGGTTCAGGCTGGTGGTGGTGGTGTCATGGTGTGGGGAATATTTTCTTGGCACTCTTTGGGCCCCTTGGTACCAATTGAGCATCGTTGCAATGCCACAGCCTACCTGAGTATTGTTGCTGACCATGTCCATCCCTTTATGACCACAATGTACCCAACATCTGATGGCTACTTTCAGCAGGATAATGCGCCATGTCATAAAGCTGGAATCATCTCAGACTGGTTTCTTGAACATGACAATGAGTTCACTGTACTCAAATGGCCTCCACAGTCACCAGATCTCAATCCAATCATCGCATCATGGATGTGCAGCCGACAAATTATGTAATGCCATCATGTCAATATGGACCAACATCTCTGAGGAATGCTTCCAGCACCTTGTTGAATCTATGCCACGAAGAATTGAGGCAGTTCTGAAGGCAAAAGGGGGTCCAACCCGTTACTAGCATGGTATACCTAATAAAGTGGCCGGTGAGTGTATGCAGATCAAACAAGACATTACAGAATAATAACATAATCTGATGAAACAATAGGAATGAGGGCCCTGCCCGCAAGAGCTTACAGTCTATTAAGATAAAGTGGTGAATAAGAAGGTAAACGGTCTGTCCTTTCCTTAATAGATAAAATAATTAAATATTGCTGAATGATCCATTCACCGGCTATCAATATTTGCAGAAATCTGCAGAGAATCCTGCTTAAGCCCTTAAGGAAGCAGTCGGTTTGTACGTTAAGGCTCAGTCCTTATTAAAAAAAAATTGACCAGTGTCTCATCCAGTAATAATAACTTTTCAAAACTTTAAGATATCCCTGTGATTTTGAGATTCTATTCTCATGAGACATTGTAGTTTATGGTAATCAGTTTCTTTTTTGGGGTTTAAAAATTCAATAATTTAGGAAAAATTTGAAAAAATGACAAATGGACAAAAAGTCACAACACAGACTTTTTTTTATGGAAACCTTTTTCCATTGGTCTTCTTTTTATTTCCTTCTCAGAAATTTCAACTCCTCAGATTTTCAAGAGATTTGAAAAATGATAAATTTTGGTGACCAATTCAGTTTGGAAGTGCCCAGTAAAGGCTTATGTACTATATACCCCCACATGTAACACCATTTTATGAACCTACCATCTCAAACTATTCAAATCTGCCTTTGAGAAGTCTGTTAACCTTTTAATTCTTTCTCTTTAAACAAACAATAATGGATTAAAAAATTTTAAATTTTAATTTTTGAATAAGATTTTTCTCATTTATCCCTAAAATGGACACATTCAGAAGGAATTTGAGATAAATATACATTCCAAATTTTTTGCCCACTTCTTCTGAGTACGGCAATACCAGACATGTGGATGTCAACTGCTGTTTCGTCTTACAGCGAAATCAAGAACTGAATTAGTGCTATTGGATTTTTGACAGGCCGATTCGGCTACAAATGTTTTGTGGTGCCGCAGTGTACTTCAAGAGCCCCTGAAGTAACAGTACAATAGAAAACCCCCAAAGATGTCACCATTTAGGAAATTACACCCCTCAAAGAATTTATGTAGGGCTGTATTATCTGAGATGCTGGTCCAAATGTTATACAAAGTGAAGCGGGCAGTGTAAAACTTGTGCTACTGTGCATAAATACCCAAAAAATCATCCTGTGGGTTATTATGGGTATGGCAATACCCCATGTGTGGCAATAGTCTACAGGCTGGGGACATGGCAGGCTTGAGAAGGGGCAAGCAAAATTTAGCTTTTCACTAGACTGATGTTGGGGTGCCCCTGAGGTAACAGTACAATCGGCCCAATTTTAGGAAAGGGCACCGCTAAAAGAATTTATTTAGGGTTGTATGAGCATTTTAACCCTTAAGATCCTGGCTCCAATGTAACAGAAATTGAATGGTGTAGAGTAAAATTTGCATTGCAATTTCTCAAAATTTGTCATTGTAGTGTCGAAAGTATTTTGCACAATTCATGCCACTGGAGACAAACACCCCAAAAATCATCATGCAGGTTCTGCTGGGTATGGCAAAACCCAATTTGTGGCAATAATCTACAAGATAGAGACACAACAGGGCTAGGAAGATAATGGCATTTGGAGCACAGAATTTTAAAAATTTTTGGCATCATAATTAGAGATGAGCGAACATACTCGTTCGAGCATTAGCTTACTCGCAACTGCTCGTTGCTCGGACAAATATTTTGCCAGCTTGAGAAAATGGCATCTCCCACCGTTTTGATTTTTGGCGGCCAGAAACAGAGCCAATCACAAGCTAGGAGACTCTGCAGTACACCCAGCATCATGTGGTACACTTACATGTCGATAAGTGGTTGGCTGGCCTGATCAGGTGTCCATGGAATATATTAGCCACTGCCCGTGGTGCTCGAATCATTCTCTGCCTGGATGCCGTTAGGGATAGAGCTGCTGCTGGTCAGGAATAGCATTAGGGTGTTCTATTAGATAAGTGTTAGGCAGGAGGAATTCTACAAGAACCCAATAGCCCTTGTTAGGGCTACAATAGTGTTATTTTTTTTAAAAAATTTGCTTGTGGCTGGGCTTGCTGGCACTAGTAGTGCAGCTACTACCATATTGTGACGAATTTGCAGGGAGACTGGCGAATGTTATTTTTGGCTCTTAGTCACACATATCCATTTCAAACAGCTAAGTGGGACAATTTATTGGGGGTGCCGACAAATCTGCGGCAACTGTGTGATGCCATCATGTCAATATGGACCAAAATCTCTGAGGAATGCTTCCAGCACCTTGTTGAATCTATGCCACGAAGAATTGAGGCAGTTCTGAAGGCAAAAGGGGGTCCAACCCGTTACTAGCATGGTATACCTAATAAAGTGGCCGGTGAGTGTATGCAGATCAAACAAGACATTACAGAATAATAACATAATCTGATGAAACTATAGGAATGAGGGCCCTGCCCGCAAGAGCTTACAGTCTATTAAGATAAAGTGGTGAATAAGAAGGTAAACGGTCTGTCCTTTCCTTAATAGATAAAATAATTAAATATTGCTGAATGATCCATTCACCGGCTATCAATATTTGCAGAAATCTGCAGAGAATCCTGCTTAAGCCCTTAAGGAAGCAGCCGGTTTGTACGTTAAGGCTCAGTCCTTATTAAAAAAAATTTGACCAGTGTCTCATCCTGTAATAATAACTTTTCAAAACTTTAAGATATCCCTGTGATTTTGAGATTCTATTCTCATGAGACATTGTAGTTTATGGTAATCAGTTTCTTTTTTGGGGTTTAAAAATTCAATAATTTAGGAAAAATTTGAAAAAATGACAAATGGACAAAAAGTCACAACACAGACTTTTTTTATGGAAACCTTTTTCCATTGGTCTTCTTTTTATTTCCTTCTCAGAAATTTCAACTCCTCAGATTTTCAAGAGATTTGAAAAATGCTAAATTTTGGTGACCAATTCAGTTTGGAAGTGCCCAGTAAAGGCTTATGTACTATATACCCCCACAAGTAACACCATTTTATGAACCTACCATCTCAAACTATTCAAATCTGCCTTTGAGAAGTCTGTTAACCTTTTAATTCTTTCTCTTTAAACAAACAATAATGGATTAAAAAATTTTAAATTTTAATTTTTGAATAAGATTTTTCTCATTTATCCCTAAAATGGACACATTCAGAAGGAATTTGAGATAAATATACATTCCAAATTTTTTGCCCACTTCTTCTGAGTACGGCAATACCAGACATGTGGATGTCAACTGCTGTTTCGTCTTACAGCGAAATCAAGAACTGAATTAGTGCTATTGGATTTTTGGCAGGCCGATTCGGCTACAAATGTTTTGTGGTGCCGCAGTGTACTTCAAGAGCCCCTGAAGTAACAGTACAATAGAAAACCCCCAAAGATGTCACCATTTAGGAAATTACACCCCTCAAAGAATTTATGTAGGGCTGTATTATCTGAGATGCTGGCCCAAATGTTATACAAAGTGAAGAGGGCAGTGTAAAACTTGTGCTACTGTGCATAAATACCCGAAAAATCATCCTGTGGGTTATTATGGGTATGGCAATACACAATGTGTGGCAATAGTCTACAGGCTGGGGACATGGCAGGCCTGAGAAGGGGCAAGCAAAATTTAGCTTTTCACTAGACTGATGTTGAGGTGCCCCTGAGGTAACAGTACAATCGGCCCAATTTTAGGAAAGGGCACCGCTAAAAGAATTTATTTAGGGTTGTATGAGCATTTTAACCCTTAAGATCCTGGCTCCAATGTAACAGAAATTGAATGGTGTAGAGTAAAATTTGCATTGCAATTTCTCAAAATTTGTCATTGTAGTGTCGAAAGTATTTTGCACAATTCATGCCACTGGAGACAAACATCAAAAATCATCATGCAGGTTCTGCTGGGTATGGCAAAACCCAATTTGTGGCAATAATCTACAAGATAGAGACACAACAGGGCTAGGAAGAGAATGGCATTTGGAGCACAGAATTTTAAAATTTTTTGGCATCATAATTAGAGATGAGCGAACATACTCGCAACTGCTAGTTGCTCGGACGAATATTTCGCCAGCTCGAGAAAATGGCATCTCCCGCCGTTTTGATTTTTGGCGGCCAGAAACAGAGCCAATCACAAGCTAGGAGACTCTGCAGTACACCCAGCATCATGTGGTACACTTACATGTCGATAAGTGGTTGGCTGGCCTGATCAGGAATATACTAGCCACTGCCCGTGGTGCTCGAATCATTCTCTGCCTGGATGCCGTTAGGGATAGAGCTGCTGCTGGTCAGGGATAGCATTAGGGTGTTCTATTAGATAAGTGTTAGGCAGGAGGAATTCTACAAGAACCCAACAGCCCTTGTTAGGGCTACAATAGCGTTATTTTAAAAAAAAATTTGCTTGTGGCTGGGCTTGCTGGCACTAGTAGTGCAGCTACTACCATATTGTGACGAATTTGCAGGGAGACTGGCGAATGTTATTTTTGGCTCTTAGTCACACATATCCATTTCAAACAGCTAAGTGGGACAATTTATTGGGGGTTTGATTGAATTAGGCACAGTCTGGTGATTTTTTATTTTTTTTTCAAAAGTGAAAGTGAAAGTCACAGCACAAAGTCCTTTTGTGTGCTGTCAGTGGTGCAAATGCAATTTCATCTAGCTTAGTCTGCCTGCTACTGTTTAGCAAGCTAGTCTCCAGAAATCCCAATCCACATTCTCTCTGCCGGTGAAGCGTACTGTACGTCACGTGTGGCGTAATCTAATACGATTTTTGGTTTACATTAGCACCGGGACATTCAGCGATCCGCATTTCAGTTTGATTTCTGACTTCTTCTTCGTGTTTCGTTTATAAAGAAATTTTAAAAAAACAAAAAAAAGTTATAAAAACTAAAAAAACAACAAAAAAAATAATAATAAATTTTCTCTTTTAATTTTTATTTTTGGGGTGGGAAATCTCCATTACAGCCATCAAATTTTGTCTACTGTAGTTCAACGGTTGTGCCTGCTACTGTTTAGCAAGCTAGTCTCCAGAAATCCCAATCCACATTCTCTCTGCCGATGAAGCGCACTGTACATCACGTGTGGCCCTGGGGCCGCTCATATACTGCCGACGCCGAGGATTGCGGGGCCTACCTCGGTCACGGTCTCTCAGGCCTACTATGACTCATCCCACCCCTCCTCCATCTCCTCCTCCAAATTACTATCCGTGGGCATGGCACCATCAGTCAGCAGCTCTAGGCGCAGCAGCAGTGCCGTCACTAAGCGACAGCAGGTGGTGCTCAAACTGCTGAGCCTAGGCGATAAAAGGCACACCACCCAAGGGCTATTACAGGGCATCATGGAGCAGACCGATCTGTGGCTGGCACCTCTGAACCTGAAGCCAGGCATGGTTGTGTGTAACTGATGGCGGCTCTGCAACTCGGCAGACTGACACATGTGCCATGCCTGGCCCATGTGTTCAATCTGATAGTTCAGCGGTTCCTCAAGACATACCCCAATCTGTCTGATTTGCTCACGAGGTGCGCCGCATCTGTGAGCATTTAAGAAAGTCGACCACAGATGCTGAACTCTCTGGGCAGCGCAGCGCCGCCTCCAACAGCCCGCTCACCGACTGTTGTGCGACATGCCCACGAGATGGATTTCCTTATTAACCATGTTATCCAGAGTTTACCAGCAGCATGGAGCGATTGTAGAGTGCCAGATGTCAACTTCCACCAGAACTGCTAGTCAGGTCAGTCAGCTTCCTCAAGTCTGACTGAGGAGTGGACGTGGATGTCTGATATTGGTCAGGTGCTGAGTAACTTTAAGGAGTCAACACAGATGGTCAGTGGCGATGCCGCCATCATCAGCCTCACCATCCCGCTGTTTGGCCTGTTGAAAAACTCTCTGGTCAGCATGAAGTGGGAAGCTTTGCACTCGTCACAAGAGGCGGGGGAAGAAGACTCCCTTGTTGATAGCCAGAGCACCCTCCGGTCTGTTTCTCAGCGTGTATCGGAGGAAGTGGATGAGGAGGAAGAGGAGGAGAATGTCGGCAAGACAGAAGAGGGGACCATTGCTCAGTCCTTATTAACTATTCAGCGTGTATGGGCAGAAGAAGAGGAGTTGGAGGAGGAAATGGGCAGTCAGGCCAGTGAGGGGAGTGAATTCTTGCGCGTTGGGACTCTGGCGCATATGGCAGATGTTATGCTAGGCTGCCTACCCCATGACCCTCGCGTTCAAAGAATTTTTTTCAGCACCGATTACTGGGTATTCACTCTCCTGGACCCACGGTACAAGCAAAATCTTTCCACTCTCATCCCTGTAGAGGAAAGGAGTGTGAGAGTGCATGAATACCAGCAGGCCCTGGTGCACAAGCTGAAACAGTATTTCTCTTCTGACAGCGCTAGCGGCAGAGGGCATACTTCTGCAGGACAAGTAGCGAGGGAGAGTAGGCGAGCAGGCAGCTTGTCCAGCACTGGCAGGGGTACGCTTTACAAGGCCTTTGCCAGTTTTATGTCACCCCAGCAAGACCCTGTCCACAGTCTCGGCAGAGTAGGGGTGATCTTTACAGAAAGATGGTGAGGGAGTATGTAGCTGACCATACCATTGTCCTAAATGATCACACAGCTCCCTACAACTACTGGGTTTCAAAACTGGACATCTGGCCCCAACTGGCGCTCTAGGCCTTGGAGGTTTTTGCCGGCCCTGCCGCTAGCGTGTTGTCAGAGCGTGTTTTCAGTGCAGCTGCTGGCATCATCACCGATAAGCGTACACGCCTGACGACTGACAGCGCTGACTGGCTGATGCTTATCAAGATGAATCAAGCATGGATTTCTCATGATTTCCATTCTCCACCTGGTGAAAGAAGCTCAACCTGAATAATTCTCATGTATGCACTCCTCCTCCTCATTCTCCTCCTTCTCCTCCTATTTGTACACTAAAGCAGAGGCAACTGGCTATTTTTTTGCCAGGGCCAACTGGCTCTAGCTATAGTACTCTATGTATTACATTTTTTGGAGGGCCACATTCGCGGTCCTCAGTATTGAAAATGTTTTGAGAGTGCCACATACAGGTACTCTATCTATTTCATTTTTCTGGAGGGACACCTACCCGGTCTGCTTTTTTGAAACTTTTTTGGACTGCCACATACAGGCACTATCCACATTTAATCGTCTCCATAGCAGCCTCCACACGTCGTCTTTATAGCAGCCTCCATACGTCATCTTTATAGCCGCCTCGACACGTCATCTTTATAGCTGCCTCCACACGTCGTCTTTATAGCTGCCTCAACACGTTGTCTCCATTGCTGCCTCCACACATCGTCTCCATAGCTGCCTCCAAAAGTCGTCCCCATAGCTGCCTCCACACGTCGTCCCCTTAGCAAATGAGCTGTGCCAGGCTACATTTTCGGGTGTTTCACCGGCTGTGATTTTCTGGCGCTTTATATGGGTCACTCATTTTCACAATGCATGCAAATCTGGATGACTGAGTGCGCATCCCCCCCCCCCACATGCCTCCACACATCATCCCCATAGCTGCATCCACACGTCGTCCCCTTAGAAAACGAGCTGTGTCCAGCAAAATTTTGGGTTGTTTTAACGGTTTCCACATCCAACTTGTTAACTTTTTCGCCACCCTGCTGTGTTATCCACAAAATTTACCGCCAAACTTTTGTCTATGAAAGATATTATTTCAGCGCTACTTGCGCATCTCTTTACGTTCCCCTCCCCCGCCATAACCAGGCCAAATAATTATAAGAACAGTGCTATATTTGATCGTACACAAAAGGTTTTTAGAAATGCTGTTTGTAGCCGGAGTACACTCTGGTTATGTCGCCTGGACAATCGCCAGCCTGAGGCTGGGGCCGCTGCCTCCACACATCTTTCACATAGCTGCCTCCAGACATCATCCCCTTAGCAAACGAGCTGTGTCAGGCAGAATTTTCGGGTGTTTCACCAGATACGGAATGGAACTCGACCCATCTGTCACCGCCTTGCTGGAGACCTGAAGACCCATCATAGCGGCGCAATATGGATGCCCCATACCGTCGCTCCTAATCATGGAACCATTTCCGGAAAAAAAAAATAGAACCGCAATGCTATTCCATTATTCGTAGATGAAGTATTCAAACGACCCCGCCTTCTTTGAAAATGAGAATTTTTTCAAAGTAAACACTTCGGGCCCCCAGGTCCATTTTGGGTGGGGAGGAGCCGAGAGGCACGTCCTTGGACAGGCGAAAGCTCGCCTGACAGCGGACTGTCAGCTCCATCCCAAGATCCAACGAAAATCGTTTTAACTGCAGCAACTTTAATCTATTACTATAACCTTTTACCTCTAAAATCTATTTTTTCACTCCTCTTTTCTCACCTCCTTATGTTCACCTCGGTTGCCATAACCGTCCCCACTGCCTCTACACATCGTCTACATAGCAGCCTCCACACGTCGTCTCGATAGCTGCCATCACACATCGTCTGGATAGCTGCCTCCACACGTCGTCCCCTTAACAACGAGCTGTGTCAGGCTACATTTTTGGGTGTTTTACTGGCTGTGATTTTCTGGTGTTTTATATGGGTCACTCATTTTAACAATGGATGCAAAACTGTATGACTGAGTGCAGGCCCCCCCACACATGCCTCCACACCTCGTCTCCACAGCAGCCTCCTATAGTGTCAAGGTCAATTATTGGGTGTTTTAGGTCACTCTTGGTCACTCTGTCATCGCCATGACAACTACATTGCTCCATGAATTAATCTAGGGGTAATCTAGGTGGACCCCAAGGATGATGCATAATGGATAGTGCATAGTACAAAATATCCAGAATGTCATCTTGTGCCCAGCTCTTGCCACAAGAGACAAACACCCCAAGAATCATGATGCAGGTTCTCCCAGGTATCGCAATACCCCATACATGACAATAATCTACAGGCTGGGCACACGGGTGAGCTCAGTAGGGAAGGTGCGGCATGCAGCATGGATATATAAGCGGTGTGAGAGTGTGTCGTTCAGGGTACAATTATATATCCAGGGACGTGTGCTAAATCCTGAAACAATCTTTCATGCATAACCCTGGTTTCTCGGGGCATATGTGACAATTGAATATTGTTTGTTTTTTTATGCCCCTTTTGGAGCACATTCTGCACCTCTTCTGTGTCCTTCCATTGCTGGAAGTTTGAGGAACTTTTCCTGGAAAGTGCTGCCTTTGTGCAATACGTGCTGTGGCCTCGCTTCCAGACGTTGTAGCACTCCCCCCTTCCTGGTCTCTAAAAATCAACTGCTTAACTACCACCTCTTTAAATTCCAAGAAAGTTCCCCTCTGGCCTGCACATGTAGCATGTATCAATTATACAGTATCATCTGCATGACGTGCATGGACAGCTTCTTGTACTACGCCCTCGACTTCCGCATAACGTTATATGGCTGAAGTACATGGTCCGACAAATCCACCCCTCCCATGTACCTTGGGGGCTTCTGTACTGGTACCTCGGGCAGGGGTGGTGGTGTGCCCATGTATTGTTGTTAGTACAAGGACGTCCCTCTTATCCTTGTACCTAACACACAATACTGAGTTGCTGCTTACTGCTCGGCTCTCGTCCCTTCTGAGCTTTTCCCCTAGCAGTGACCTGGGGAGACCTCTCTGATTCCTTCTAAAAGTGCCACATGCCACAGTTTGTCTGTAGGCACTTGAACAGGGTAGTGCTGGTATAAGAATTGTCCAGGTAGAGGTGGTAGCCCTGGTCCAGTAGTGGGTGCACCAAGGAGGAGGGCAGTATGGCTACAAGACTAGGTGGGGAAAAGTGTGGCTACAGGGTGAGGAGGGGGGCAGTGTGGCTATGTCGGGGCCGCGGACAGTGTGGCTACTGGAGGGGGGCCCACTAAGGCTCTGTTGCTCAGGGGCCTACTAAATCCTGGAGCCGGCCTTGTTGCAGGCCATATAATTTTATACCTTCAAGTCAGTATATGTCCTCCGGGACATAATTGGGGGAGACAGTAACCCCCACAACCTACGCAGAACAACGCCTACTCCATTATGCTACGCCTGCTCCTCTACATAACGCCTGCTCCTCCACACAATGCCTAATCCTCCACACAATGCCTGCTCCTCCACGCTACTGCTACTCCTCCACAGAACGCCTATTCCTCCACAGAACGCCTACTCCTTCACGCTACTACTACTCCTACATGCTACTACTAGAACACTTAAAAGTGTGTTTGAGGTGGATAGGGAAAACGAACAATGGGGAGGCAATTGTGTGTTTTGGGGTACAGTAAAGGGACAGATCACTAGCACAACTCTCTCCAAAACCACCAATGACAAAATGGCGATGTTGGAGAGTGTGGGGCTAGTAAGATCAGCCCCCCAGCATCATAGTTCGCTGTCATTGGGCAATCTGTATGGATTGGCCAATGGCGGCGATCGATGTCACAGGACAATCAAATCAGTCCTGTGATGTCATCGGAGAGGTGTTGGCTGGCACGGTGCCTGGCAACAGAATGACGTCCAAAATGCAAGTAGAACTCGTGTTAAGTTACTGCGCTCAGCATCCGATATATTCGATGCGGAGCGAGAAAACGTAGTGAAAGTTACATGCACTTAGGCAATGTGACAAGCCTGCCTGAAAAGATAAGTTTTTAGGGCACGTGTGAAAGATTGGTATTTAT
>CM033649.1:39749463-39818619 GCA_019512145.1 Engystomops pustulosus
CCTGAAAAGATAAGTTTTTAGGGCACGTGTGAAAGATTGGTATTTATGTATTAGCCTAATAGTTCAAGGTATTGCATTCCAGAGAATAGGTGCAGCTGGAGACATTAGTAAGAGGTTCTAATTAAGGAAGAAAGTAATCCCAGATCACTTAAAGATCAAAGAGCACAGACTGGGAAATAGACAGATGAGGGCAGAGAGGTAGGGATATGCCGCACTGGGTGAATAATTTCAAATGAATACAGGAGATGATGAGTAGCCAGTGCAGTGATTGACAAAGAGTGGATAGATCTGTGTAGTGTCAGGACTGATAGACCATTCTTGCTGCTGCATTAAGAATAGATTGTAGAGGGGAGAATTTAACAAGTGGAAGACCCTAACAGTAAGAGGAGACACTAAAAGTCTGGTCAGAGAGATAGTAAAAATTCCAGTGGAGCTAAGCCTTGTGAGGAGGAGCTGGTGGTCCGCATTACCAAGTGTTGCATAGAGATCCAGAACAATGGGGCTCATTTACTAAGGGTCCGCGGACCGCATTTTTGTCGGGTTTTCCGGAGATTTCCGTGCTGCGCTACATTTAACAGGGGTTTTTGTCGCATGATATCGGATTTGGCGCAATTGCGCCAACTTTCATGCGACGTAAATTGGGGGCGTGGACGTCAGACAACCTGACGGATTCGTACTATGAACAGGATTTAAAATTAAAATTGTGTTGCATGACATGCACTTACAAGCACCGGGAAGGAGAAGGTGAACTCCGGCGGACCTCAGTGGGGAAGCGACATGTGCAGGAAATTGGGCACATGAGCTACGTGAATCACAGCAGATCTGAATCCTCGACGGACAACGCACATTGGGGATCGCAATGGGACTGGTAAGTAAATGTATCCCAATGAGTAGAAAATAGCCACCTCTAGATCTTGCAATGAGTTGATCATTTGAGATTTTAGAAAGAGCAGTTTAAGTGGACTGCATAGTGAAGAATCCAGATTAGGGTCAGGGGGGGGGTTATGGAGGAAATTACCAGAGAGATAATGAGTTAACGCTGGATTTTTATAAGTAATAGGCTTACATGTTTGAAGAATGTTTGAAGGAGGAGGAGGGAAATACACCAAAAGAAAGATAGAGATTAAGAATTTGAGTGAGATGAGACATGACTACTGAGAAATGGCCTATGCGAGAAGTGAGGCAATAGGGATACCAAAGCAGGTAGCATAGTGAGCAGAGGAAAGACGCTTGGAGTATTTTTCCTTTGTGACTGTTCCCAAAGGAAGAGCAGAGTGAGGCACAGATGGGAAGTGGATCCATCAGGCTTGTAGATTGGAAATTTCCTGTCGGATCCAGTCAGTTTTGTCATAAAAATAGTTGGCAAGATCTTCAGAGTGAGTAAGAAGTGAAAAGTATCTAAAAGTCTTCAAGGATTATTAGAGACGGAGGTAAGTACATTGGTGATAGACCTGTTTATCAAGGTGTAGGGTAGATTTAGTTATGAGCATATGTTTGAAGTAAGAAGAGTCTGCAGATATGAGTGTGTTTCTCCCTACCCAAGAGGCACTCCTGGAGCACTACCGAAGGAAACAGGTTTGGTTCATGTGCCAAGGTTGTGTTGAAGATTTTTGATAGAGAGTGGTGATACCTCATTAAGGGCTCATTTGACAATATGATTATAATGGTTAGTAGGATGTTAAAGAAAACAGAGACAGAAGATGCTTCAGAGATTTATAAGAGGTTATTTCTCGCTTCACAGAAGTCAGAAGACAGAACATGTGTAATTTGACTTCAATGGGGTTCATGTTAGCTACAGGTTTCGAACCAAATTTTTTCTTTATGTTAAGCCGAACCCATTGAGCCTGGATTTTGACAAAATGATACATAGTGGGGCTTATTTACTAAGGTCCCGCGGCCGGGAATTGCATCGCATGTGATCGGATTGTGTCGCAATCGCACCGGCTTTCACGCGACACAAATCAGGGGGCGGCCTGATGGACAATCCAACGGATTCGGACAACGCGTGGGATTTAACATTGAAAATTGTGTCGCAAGCCAAGCACTTACATGCACACGGAAGAAGAAGGTGAACTCTGGTGGACTTGATCAGGGAAGCGACAGGTGCAGGATATCGGGCGCAAGCTGGTAGCGAATCCCGGCAGACTTCATCCTTGTCGGACATTCCGGATCGGATATGGCACAGGGACCAGGTAAGTAAATGTGCCGCAATATGTTTGATATGTATGCATGTACAGGTTCACCAATTACACTTTAGCTGCTAGCTGCCCAGCCTGTTTATTGTCCCCTGACAATTAGGAAGGGGTTAAATAATAACATTGATATAAACAAAACGTGTACTAATACATTATTAGAAAAGAGAACATTCAAGGATGCTAATTTCAGTTCATTCAAGTTCAGCAGGTGATGCGATTATCAACATGTTTTATGTATTAATCATTAACAGTCTTGACATTGGTTCAATTATCTGGGTAAGAGATACAGCAAATGGAAACATTTTATCTCTAACAATTTGTTCATATAAATAGGTCCAGAATGAGGATGAAGGATATATATAATACTCATGCTTTTCGGTGACAGATATGGTTAATAACATATCGAAATTAATTCATGACATTCTTGCCAACATTGTTTCTAGTAGAAACAAAACTTTCAATTTTGTTTAAGTTCATCGTCATGGGAATTATGGGGGTTCTCATTCCATCTCCAGGTACACTAATGCATTTTATTTTTATTAATTTGATTTTGTAGATTAAAAAATACAAACAAAATAGTTTACTTTTACATATTTTTACGTTTTTGATGGTTTCAGTGATGTATGGTGTCAATCTTTGTGGTAAATGTTTTGATGGTGTTGGAGGTATAAATGTATGGGCATCTTTTAATATGAAACAGATTTAATGTTAAAAATATTGTTTGCATCATGCATTATTGATTTTTACCCTATATTTTAAAAATCTATAAAGGAACTTTAATTTTACTTTTTATGCTCATAAAGGCACTAAATTATAATTATTATTTTTATTATAATTATGTAAGTATTTATTATATAATTAAACATTATTATGTATTTATTACATTTTATAATTATAAATAAGAATTATGTTTATAATTAATATTATTTATATTCAGAACAGGAAATCAGAATCACATATTTTACGACTTGAATTGCCATTAAAATAAAGTCTTTAAAAATGTTTGGAATAAATAGTCATAGACTTTTCTCATTTCAAATAATTTTTAGGATTTACATTTGTCGTAAGTGATGTCTCCGTGAATTGTGTTATTTATGTAAATAAGATTTGATGCCTAGTGGCAATTTATTGGCAATGTATTCCAGATACAGAGCACGATAGGTTCTGGAGGCTTGTTAAAGTTGAATTTGTATATAAAGTAGAACTGTTTTATTTTATAATTGTAACCCCAGAGAATTTTTTTCTGGTCTAGTGACAATTGGGATTTTAAAATGTTGTAATAACAATAAAAGCTTTATTGCGGACACTGTGATAACTGTATAGCTGGTTATTGTGCTAGGGCTAAAAGTACAGTTAATTACCAACATCCAGAGGTTCGGTTGTAACAGGGGGTCCTATAAGTTGGGTTTCTTAAGTAGGGGACCGCCGGTATATGGTTAGGTGAAGTCTTACAGCTATTGATGCCTTCACTGGGAGATTTGGGTAATATAAGGAATAGGTTTTCAGAATGGGATAAAGCAAAACATTGCGGTCTTAGCTATTTGTAAAGCCACCCCCTTAAAGGAAAATCTACCACTAGGTAGTATTACAAAAGGATTCACAACGTAGGTAGAGTGCACTAGGTGTCTGCATCTGTACAGTACAGTTGTAAGGAACTGTAGAGAGGCTGATGGAACATAAAGGCTTTCCTTAAGGATTATTTGTTTCTAAGATAACCAGATAAAAAAACAACAAAATTATTTTGCATATTAGTTATTTTATATGTGACTATTAGGGCTCTCAGTAGTCATGTGAGACGATTTTATTGTTTTAGTTTATCCAAATTTGAGCCAAGGTAATGAGTGGAACTACCATGATTCAGCAGAAGATCCAAATCACAGTGGTGGGAAGTTCCATTTATGAAATACAACAAAAAGCTATAATTAAAGACCTTCAAACTTTTTTGTTTTACAGAATTTCAACAAACTTATTTAATTCCATTCTTTTTTTGGATGTTTAAATGCAATCTATAATTTAGCATTACATGAATAGCAACAAATGGATCTTCAGCTGTCTTGCTGATTTGGAAGCGGGCCAGAGCATCAAAGGCCCACACTGATTGTTTTCCAGTGCACGGGTGCCTTCTTTTTGTCCCGAGATGACATCACAGTAAGTACCAGCTGGGTAGGCCAGTCTTCAGATTTCATCCATACTCCTGAAAGGTTTCAGAATATGAGCAACAATGTGCATGGATCTCTTTATAATTCCACCTTTTCTTGTTATTTAGAGTTTGAAGAACTAAAATATGTTAACACATGGCCTTTGCTAGCAGCGCATGCGCATTCGGTGGTAAAAATAATTCTAATAATGCACAACAGCCAGTTTACCCAAAAATCACCAGAGAGGAATTGACATACCGTTATATCATTACTATATTTGCAGTGACTAGTATAAAAATGACTAGATAAAAATTGTGAGCAATTCCCACACGCAATCACTGGTAAGCTACCAAAAAAATTATTGATTTGCAAAGACATCTAAATTGCAAACGTACCCTCCAAAATCTTTTTATTTTTTTTACTTTTTTTTATTCATTTAATTTGTTTTATAGAGAACTTGTAGGAGCATGCAAAACTTATAGTAGAAAATTGGTTATG
Source organism: Engystomops pustulosus (assembly GCA_019512145.1). Lineage (NCBI taxonomy): Eukaryota > Metazoa > Chordata > Amphibia > Anura > Leptodactylidae > Engystomops > Engystomops pustulosus. The sequence goes on from CM033649.1 coordinate 39,754,295, forward strand.
TGCGGCAAAATGGCAGAAACAGTCATGTGCTTTTAAGTGACACACTATGGCTTTTAAGGTACAACTTCTAGGATGGAGAATGAATAATAATCGCTTTAATTTGGAAACTGGTCAATTAAAGTGTCCTACCTATAAACGTTATTCCTGCAAAATATAAGATAATAGGGCACCCATAGAAGTGGTTATCCAACTGTACATTAATTTCCACACTGTGTGGAAACTAAACAGGCACGGTCTCCGATGTGTGAAGATATCAGTACAAATGCTGGCGAAGGAACCAAGTCCAGGCTTCTGAATAGCAAGATAAAGTGATGCCACAGTTCCATGAACGACTCCCATCTCTACAGTGTTTGGACATGCTTCTTTTGCGCTGATAAAGGGTTGGGTTTTACTGATGAGTGCACAGACTATATTCTTCTCCGTATGCACATACATGTTACCATTGAGATGTTTAGTTTCTATTGGTATTAATTATTATTTTTATTATAATTATGTAAGTATTTATTATAATTAATTATTATTATTTATAATTATTACATTATAATTATAAATAAGAATTATGTATTATAATTAATATTATTTATATTCAGAACAGGTAACATAGAATCACTATTATTTTACTTTATGAATTGCCATTAAAATAAATGTCTTTAAAAATGTTCTGGAATAAATAGTCATAGACTTCTTCTTCATTTTCAAATAATTTTTAGGATTTACATTGTCTGTAAGTGATGTCTCCGTGAATTGTGTTGTTTATGTAAATAAGATTTGATGCCTAGTTGCAATTTATTGGCAATGTATTCCAGATACAGGCACAATAGGTTCTGGAGGCTTGTTCTAAAGTTGAATTTGTATATAAAGTCAGAACTGTTTATTTTATAATTGTAACTAGAGATGAGCGAACATGCTCGTCCGAGCTTGATGCTCGTTCGAGCATTAGCGTACTCGAAACTGCTCGTTGCTCGGACGAATACTTCGCCCGCTCGAGAAAATGGCAGCTCCCGCCGTTTTGCTTTTTGGCGGCCAGAAACAGAGCCAATCACAAGCCAGGAGACTCTGCACTCCACCCAGCATGACGTGGTACCCTTACACGTCGATAGCAGTGGTTGGCTGGCCAGATCAGGTGACCCTGGGATAGACTAGCCGCTGCCCGCGCTGCTCGGATCATTCTGTGTCTGGATGCCGCTAGGGAGAGAGCTGCTGCTGGTCAGGGAAAGCGTTAGGTAACGAGTACCCGAGCATTTTAGTGTTCGCTCATCTCTAATTGTAACCCCAGAGAATTTTTTTCTGGTCTATGTGTTAATTGGATTTTAAAAATGTTGTGAACCAAGGTTAACAATAAAGCTTCATTGCGGACACCTGTGATAACTGCTATAGCTGGTTATTGTAGCCTAGGGCTAAAGTACAGTTAATTACCGTACCAACATCCAGAGGTCCGGTCGTAACTAGGGGTCGTATGTAAGTTGGGTTTTCTTAAGTAGGGGACCGCTGGTATATGGTTAGTGAAGTCTTACAGCTATTGATGCTTCACTGGGGGATTCTGGTAAATCTAAAATAATATGTTTTCCAGAATGGGATAAAGAAAACATTGCCTCTTAGCTATTTTGTAAGACCACCCCCTTAAAGGAAATCTACCACTAGGTAGTATTACAAAAGGATTCCAAACTGTAGAGTGCACTCTGTGTCTGCATCTGTACAGTACAGTGTAAGGAACTGGTTTCGCTGATAGAGAGGCTGGAACATAAAGGCTTTCCTTAAGGATATTTGTTTCTAAGATAACCATATAAAAAACAACAACATTATTTTGCATTATTATGTCTATTTTATATGTGACTATATAGGGCTCTCAGTAGTCATGTTGAGACATTTTATTGGTTTTAGTCCTTATCCAAATTTGAGCCAAGGTAATGAGTGGAACTACCATTGATTCAGCAGAAGATCCAAATCTCAGTGGTGGGAAGTTTCCATTTTATGAAATACAACAAAAAGCTAATTTAAAGACCTTTCAAACTTTTTTGTTTTACAGAATTTCAACAAACTTTATTTAATTCCATTCTTTTTGGACTGTTAAATGCAATCTATAATTTAGCATTTACATGAATAGCAACAAATGGATCTTCAGCTGTATTGCTGATTTGGAAGCGGGCAGAGCCATCAATGCCCACACTGATCTGTTTTCCAGTGCAACGGGTGCCTTCTTTTTGTCCCGAGATGACATCACAGTAAGTACCAGCTGGGAGGCCAGTCTTCAGATTTACATCCATATTCCTGAAAGGTTTCAGAATATTGAGCAACAATGTGCATGGATCTCTTTATAACTTCCAATTTTCTTGTTATTTAGAGTTTGAAGACACTATCAAATATGTTAACAATGGCCTTTGCTAGCATGCGCATGCGGTGGTAAAAATAATTCTAAATAATGCAAACAGAGTTACCAAAAATCACCAGTAGAGAATTGACATACTGTTATACTATACTATATTTGCAGTGACTAGTATAAAAAATGACTAGAATAAAAAATTTGAGCTAATTCCCACCAGACAATAACTGTCTAAGCTACCACAAAAATTATGATTTGCAAAAGACATCTAAATTGCTAAACGACCCTCCAAAATACTTATTTATTTTTTTATTCATTTAATTTGTTTTATAGAGAACTTGTAGAGCCATGAAAACTTATAGAAATTGGTTATGTGGGCAAAAATGGGCAGAACAGTCATGTGCTTTTAAGTGACATCTATGGCTTCTAAGGGTACAATTCGGATTGGAAGAATAATCAGCTTTAATTTGGAAACTGGTCAATTAAAGTTGTCCTACCTATAAACGTTATTCCTGCAAAATATAAGAATAATAGGGCACCCATAGAAGTGGTTATCCAACTGTACAGTTTAATTTCCACACTGTAGTGGAAACTAAACAGGCACGGTCTCCGATGTGTGAACAGATATCAATACAAATGCTGGCGAAGGACCAAGTCCAGGCTTCTGAATAGCAAGATAAAGGATGCCACAGTTCATGAACGACTCCCATCTCTACAGGGTTTGGCATGCTTCTTTGCCGTGAATAAAGGGTTGGGTTTTACTGATGAGTGCACAGACTATATTCTTCTCCTGTATGCAGTACATGTTACCATTGAGATGTTTAGTTCTATTTACTTCACTATCAGTGAGTACAATAAGTACATAAAGCTTTCCACTGGATGATGGTGTACAGGACACCATCATAGACAGTTTTATCTGGGTCTGCTAAAACCTAGAAAACCCTTTATTTTCTACAAAATACTCACCAATCTTCATTATTGAAAACAATAAATCCTTTACTTCCACGTCCGAAAGCAATCTGGTTGCCTCCATTATCCCACCAGTTAATCAAGGTCTGTCCATCAACCACATTGCGGAAGATAACCATGTTCCTAAAGAAGGGAACATCTTTAATATATATATTCATATGAAAATAATCAGATTTCACATAGTAACCCAAGTGACTTACTTAATCTGACGCCAACGGTGCTCACAGACCCAGTCATTGCCACAAGTTGAATCAGCATTAATAGTGACAGGCTTAGTAGACCCGTCAGAATAGCTAGGAGGGCCAACCCAATCGTTTATATCCTGGAAAAATACAAATGTACATTTAGGGGTTTTTTTCCCAATGACTCCATGCTACATAAAACTATTGCAACATTATTAAAATGAATTTACACAATACACTGAGAGTTCTTTTGGGAAGCAAAATGAGCAATGACCAAGGGTCATACCATCTGAAGGGTTATTTAAAACGCTGACCTTGCTAGACAGCAAACTGCATAACAGAAAAGCATAATGCTTGGCTTACAACTGTCTAGTGCTGTCTATGCACTTTTTCTCAACATTTCTTTGGCCACACCCTTTTTAATCTGAATTCATGCCCCTTTTGGGGCTTATTTACTAAGGGTCTGCGGCCGTACGTTTGTCGTATTATCCTATAATTGTCAGGTTTTGTGCGGCTGTGACAGGTATTTAACAGGGGATTGTGTCACATGCGATCAGATTTTGGTGCAGCTGCGCTGGCTTTCAGAAATCAGGGGGCGCCCCGTCGGACAATCCGACTGATTTGGACGGAGCAGGGGATTAAACTTTCAAAATGTGTCGCACGATCAAGCACATACATATACCGGGAAGAAGAAGCTGAACTCCGGCGGACCTGAGCAGGAAAGCGACACATGCAGGATATCAGGCGCATGAGCTTAGTGATTCGCGACACAGTGCATTATCGTCAGACAATGTACTTTCGATGAACTCCTCCGGGCGGTTAAGTTAATGTACCCTATTACCTTTTGAACAATACCAGTTGAAAATGTCTCTAAGGTCTCAAATGTAAAATCTGTCAGAAACCATTTCATAAATGTTGTATAAGTTGCTTTAGACAGAATTTTTTTTAGCGAATTGCCACAGATGTCTGCAATAGTAGTTTCTAGATAGTGGATTAGCTAACTGTACACAGAGCCTTCGGTGTAGTCATGTGGAGAATTACGCAGCTGACTTGGCTGCATGGTTCTTCCGAGCTTGTACTTCTAAAAAATCATTTGAATTTATCTTTTAATATTTTCTGGCAACGCAAACTATTTGTTTTTCAAATATTAATATGAAGACCAAAATATAGTTTCAGTAATAGATATATGCATAGGTTCACTTATAAAAACTATGATAATAATACAAATATTTATATTTCTCAGTTACATTCTATCAAGTTACCTTTCCATTTACAAAATATCTTGGCCATCTGTAACTTGACATGACTCTTGTAAAGCCGTAAGGGTGTGCCAGCATAAAACCTATGCCCATTTTGTAAAGACTATAAAAACAAAATATATCAACAAATTAGTAAAAAAATTTAAAAGTATCATATGCACACAATTTATTACAGTTCTATTCGGAGCCTTCACTTTGATCCTGATTGTTTCTTGTGCAGCTTCTTGCTACTATTTTTAATATGCGAAAATATAAAGTGGTTCCTGTGTATAAAATCACACACAATTTGATCTAAATGGTTCATATTCACATTCAGAGAGTTGTGTTAAGTGGTGTCAGTGCTAGGTGTGCTTATTTTTTATTGAGGTAGTTTTGTGAAAAATTACATTTTTATTTTTGAAGATGACAGTCAGCTATTAAATATGGTACAGCCTACAAAGGATATATATTACCTGCAAAATGTTTTCATGAAAAAGTCCAAATTTCTAGTGCACGGCTAGGAAATGCATTTTTTTTTCAATATATAACCTCCATATCATGTAAGAAGGAGCAGTACAGAGTGGGCAGGACAAGGCATAAAATTAAACCAGCCAGACCATCTTAGGATATCCAGTGCAACATCCATCACGGAAAAACATAAAGACTGGTGCACACTCTTTATGAATTCCCATCACTGACCATTTGGACATCAACATGTTGCACAGGTTCAGTGTGGATAAATGTGAGATTATAAACCAAGGTACTAATAATCTGCAATCAACATATGTCCTAGGAAGAGTAAAATTGGTAGTCGACAAGGATCTGGGTGACTTGAAAATCATAGATTAAGTAAAAGCTTGCAGTACCTTTAAAGACAGCAGGACATGAGCGTGATTGGTCAGGAGGAACATGTGACTCAGCTTTATAAAAGTAGATTCACGTGCCCAGACCCCATTACGCACAGGAGACACAGCTAGGGGAAGGTTGCTGCTCTACATAGGGCCAGTCAGACAGTCCGGGACTTCTCAAATACCAAGAATTGCCTTTTTGATGGCACTTAGATAGGGATAAGGATGCTGTGACTAGGCACTGTGAAGAACTGAATTGATGTTTTTTTATGTTTTCATCATTTTTAAAATTTCTTTATATTTTATTACAATTTCACGTGGCTTACAAATCATTTAGCCCTAAAATTTACACATTCACAAAATATAAAATCTCCAGAGACACCAAACATGTGGATGTTACTTGTTGTACGGGAGCACAGTGGTGCTCAGTAGGGGAAGAAGGCCATACAGTATTTAGTGGTTTATAAAATATTTGTTTTTTCATTAATGTGGCCATGTAAAGGCTTTTTAAATTTTTTGTGGTAGAAGTTGCATTTTCCAGTGACACTTTTTTGGGGTGACTCTGCCCTATGGATGAATATTTATTAACTTTTCTGTGTGGTGAAGTAGAAAAAACATCAGTTCTGTAATAAATGTTTTTCATTTTTCTTTGGTGCCCACTGTATAGACTAAGTAACATGTTTATTGTGAGGTTTTAATAATTGTTTAGTTTTATTTTACGGGTCCTTACAGATATGATGATACCAAATATGTGGGGTTTGTCTGAGATTTTATCTTTTTTCCTTTATACCTTATATACTCGAGTATAAGCCTAGTTTTTCAGCACAAAAAATGGGCTTTTTCTTAGAGTCAAAAAAATAAATATATCTAAACTCACCTTTTCTGGTGACCCCTGTATATCTTATGTGCGATCTGTCCGGCAGCGGCGGCAGGCTATATACACTGGGGCAGGGTCTGGCAGGCTATATACACTGGGGCAGGGGCTGGCTGGCTATATACACTGGGGCAGGGTCTGGCAGGCTATATACACTGGGGCAGGGTCTGGCAGGCTATATACACTGGGGCAGGGGCTGGCTGGCTATATACTGGGGAGGCTGTGACCAATGCATTTCCCACCCTCAGCTTATACTCGAGTCAATAGGTTTTCCCAGTATTTTGTGGTAAAATTAGGGGCCTCGGCTTATACTCGGGTCGGCTTATACTCGAGTATATACGGTAGGTCATTTTTATATATAAAAGGGAGTTTAAAGCATTTTTATTCATTTCTTGATTTTTTTTATTGTTTCCATTTTTCTTACCTTTTAACTGACTATGGGATGTGAACAAGCAATTGTTCAATTGCTTGCTCATTATAATATCCTGACATACAATGAGTATTTCAAGGTATTATCACTGTGACAGGATCTTACAGGCTATGACTATGGGCAGCACGTATCAGACCCCATTAGTGATTGGCTCCTCCAAACCGCAAGAATGTTGCAGGGGGTCTCAATCCGTAAGCCATTTAAATGCTGTGGTAGCACTCAGTAACAGCTAATTACCAGTGCTTTGTGCCAAACATGTATGGTGAAGAGTGGGAAGGGGTTAATCCCTCATGTAAATAATTGGGTTTGAATACCGAGTGCAGCTTTGACTGTTGTGACATTAACATAAATTTCTTTTATTATTTTAAGTACTTTCCCTAATCCATTTTGGGCAAGGCAGTTTCCCTGTTATTCCCCCCAATTTCATCCCTCTCGTCTGTACTATCCAAATTTTACAAGTATTTCTGCATTTAAAAATTTGGTTCCCATTAACCTCAGCTCAATAGAGATTAGTGGAGCAGAGCGTTCATGCACAACCGTCTTTTCTATAACTCTTATGGAGCAACGAGGGGTCGTTCGCACCCATCGTTTTTGCGATCTGTGGGGGTCTTAGCACTGAGAACTCTAATGATCAGCAAGTTAGGCCCTAAATTTTCTTAGCGGCAAAACCCCTTTAAAACAGAATAGGTGCCCCTAAATTGGGGTTTTCATGATTTTCAAAAAAATGAGAAAAATTGCACCCACAATTCTGAACCTCCTTACATCCTAAAAAAAGAGAGGATGCATAAAAAGCCATGCCTGTAGAAAGCAGACATTTGGGAAATGTTAGTTATAAAGTTACTTGGGTGACTATGACTATCTGCCTGAAAAGCAGAACATTTTGAACTTTGGAAATGAATAATGTTTAGAAATTTCCATTTTTTTCATAACTAAACACAAAAGATATCAACATTTTTCTATTACTGTGAAGTACAATGTGTGACAAAAAAATCAATCTCAAAATCCCCAGCATTACAAAGTAAGATCCTATAATGACAATTTTAAAAATCAGGTCTAGTCCTAAGGCCCTAAGACCAGAAGGGGTTAAAAGTGTACATAGAGAAGCCATAGCACAGTTTTGTTATTTTGGAACCCATTATGCTGATTGAGCTTTCTACTTTTTCTGGAGAGCCCAACCTAAAAAAAACTCTAAGGAGGATAATAAGGAGGATAACATAATGAAGGATGCAAGAAGTTTTCCACCACTTGCTGCAAGTGGTGAAAGGGCCTCTTCACATTCCATTATTTTAAATTTAATATAATGATTTAATTCTTAAATTATATAATTCATTTATCATACCGAGAGTCAAAGAAAGTGAGGATGGAGCCTCCTCCTGCACCGTGTCCTCGCTGATTATCATGGTTGTCTACAAAGACCAAGGCTCGGTCATGTGGCATAAAGCCCCAGCCTTCTCCCCAGTTCCTATTGAGAAATAAATGTATTATTCTAAGAATCTAAATATGGATGTATGGTTAATTCTTAAGCCTGGTAATTTTGAAATCACCTCAAGTATGCCATCTTCTCTCCATTCCACTTACGAATTACATTTCCAAGCTTAGCTCCATATTTGAATTCTGTCACACGTCCATTCCCAAAATATTCACTAGCTGAAATGGCTTCTCCTCCTAGATCAATCACCTTATGGAAATATATTGTTGTAATTGATATAAAAACATAATCAAGATTATTATATATCACTCAACTAAATAAGGGCAGTGTTTTCAAGTAAACTCTTCATTTAAAGGACATCTACCAGGATGAAAGACTATATGCAAATGAGCCTGAGGGGCTCCATTAACACCTATGGGGCATGGAGACCCTCAGGCTCATTTGCATACAGTCCTTCATCCTGGTGTTATATGCCCTTTTAGACTTATTTATGTTGTCAAATAGAAAAGAATGTTGTGTTACCATATAGTTCATATGGTTGAGAAAAGACACATCTATCAAGTTCAACCGAGCAGGGAAAGGATTGGATAAAGAAGGGATTTAAGGTGAACAATTCTATATAACATAACCATCAATGTTATTTTGATGTAAAAAAGCAGCTAGACCCTTCTTGAAGTTCCCTGCTGTCCACACTGTGACCAGCGCCTGAGGAACGCTATTCCACAGATCTTTCTGGCTTTAGAGGCAGAAAGGACTCTCCCAGATTTACACCACCTAGGACATATGTCGCCTCTGGATTATTAGCCCCAGGTGCATAACCTTCATTTGTCCACATTGAACCTCATTTGTCAAACATTCAGTATTTTCAAGTCACCCTGCAGCCTATGAACATCCTCCACATACTGTATTACACTACACAGCTTGGTGTCATCTGCAAAAATATACAGAGTGCTATTAAAATACATTAAATAATAATGGGCACAGAACCCTGGGGTACACCACTAAAAAGTGGTGACCATTCTGGTAGCAATCATTGACCACAACCCTTTGGATTTCATCCTTTGTACAGTTTTCAATCCAATTGCAAATAATTCCTGCCAAACTAATGGACTTTATTTTACCCATCAGGACAGTGAGGGAGGAACAGTGTTGAATGTCCAAGAACACAATATCCACAACAGCTCCTCCAGGCATCAGATTACATCTTAATTAAAGCAGATCAGGTTAGTCTGACAACATCCATCCTTAGATAATCCATGCTGGCTGTCACATTTACCGTTGATTGCATGGACCACACTTCAGATTGTCGTTTCTTGTGACATCATCATGGAGCTCGATTATAGGCAGATTGATTTATAACAGATTTATAAAATCCTCATATACTGCATATTGTAGTATGGCAGCATGTAGGATCAATTAGACAACCTAAAGTAAAGTACTCTAGGGCAGTGATGGCAAACCTTTTAGAGGCCGAGTGCCCAAACTACAACGAAGACCCGCTTTTTTTATCGCAAAGTGCCAACACAGAAATTTAATTTGTGATTTATACTCCCTTCTCTGTCAGTTTTCATTGATACCAGCACCCTGAGGACACCAATAAAGCAGAAAATAGTTCCAGGTAGCACTGTCGTTATAAAATACCTCTGTGCACAGCAAGTCCTGGGCTGTCTGGGACTGCAGGAAGATACCTGGAGTCATCTCTGGTGATGGCCTGAGTGCCCACAGAAAGGGCTCTGAGTGCCACCTCTGGCACCAGTGCCATAGGTTAGCCATCACTGCTCTATGGGGTCTTAAAAATAGTAAAACCCCCTTTCCCTAAAACTGATAACAATAAACAGTAAAAATCATAAACATGTGAGGTATCCTCATTTTCCAAAATGTCCAATATATCAAAAAATAATGGTATTCTGGGTATTTAAGCCTGTAACAGGAAAAATGGGACCCAAATGGGAGAAACATTAAAAAATTGATAAAAAGCAATCAAAGGGTCATATAGTCCCAACAGTGGTAGCAAAGAAAATGTCAACTCCTAATGCAAAAAAAATTACATCTCACACAGCTCCGTAAACTGAAGTGTAATAAAGTTATTAGCGCCAGAAGATGGTAAATTTAAGACTTTCTTTTTTGTACAGAAGGTTTTCACTTTTATAAAAAAAATTCGAACACAATAAAACCTATATAAATTTGGTAACCCTGTTATTGTACCAGCCCAAATAATAAGAGAGGTGTCATTTAGAGTGCACAGTGAAACCAGTAAAAACTAAGCCCGTAAAAAAATGGGGTTATACAACCTAGGGTTAAAGGGGTTTTCCCACGATTCAAGTTAGGTCCTATACATGGGATAGGGCCTAACTTGCTGATCGCTGGGGGTCTAAATGATGACTCCACCACAGATCACGAAAACGAGGGGTCCCTTGGGGTCGCAGTTATATTAGTCGAAACCCTAATCGCTGTGGGAGGGTAATAGAGTGGACGGCTGTTCTGCTCCGTTAATCTCAATAGAGCTGATGTAGATTGCCAAGTGCGGTTTATCTGCTCTCTTAAACAAAAACTCTTATAACATTACAGGAACTAGTGCTAGTATCCAGGGGGCTATTCTATGTCTATCTTCATGCCTAGGGAGAGAAAAACCTCTCTATCATGGGCTATGTGAGGTCCTATATTACTAGGAGGGGGTTCAGTTTGAGCCATGGGTCCCAAATCTTAAAGAAGGATTGCTGTTTACCCTGTCTAAACACAAATATCTTTTCAAACGTACAATGTTATCCCACCATCTGCCTTAGGTTTCGATATCTCAATTGGGAAGATGATTTACAGTTTCTTGCTATAAGTAATTTGGTGGCTAGTAGTATGTGTGTTTTGAGTTTTCAATGGTGGTATGGGATTACTACCATATCTAGTAGCAGTAAAGCTCAATGTGGTTCCCTTGGGAAATAGGGCCCAGAACAATGCAAATACTTTGATTCAAAGGGGTTTGATTTTAGGGCATTCCCATAAGACCCCTTTTGCCCACACTCCCTCCAGCATAGATTAGGGCTTCCTGGGAACATTCTGGCTAACTGTTTTGGGGTGTGATACCACCTGGTTAGTACCTTTAAGTGCACTTCTGTTAGATTTGCACACTTCCTGGCTGTTGCTCCCCATTTAAATGCTTGAAGCCATTGTGACTTGGTATAGGTGCTTTTCGGATCCTTTTCCCAGTTTAGTATATGTGCTCTTTTCCCCCACTCCCTTCACCTCTCCATATGGACTTCATAAATAGGCTGTGTGGTATGGAAGATCTTTGGGTCCTCCATTGATAAATAATCTTGGGCAATTTTGAGTAGGTATAGGTTGTCTGCTTGTACGGTTCCACGTAAATTGGGCTTCCCCAGGACCTGGTTGGGGAGGTCTAGGAATTGTATTTCCGTGCATTGTTTCATTTCCCGCCTCCCGGGCCACAGGCGCACCCGTGCCCCACTCTGCTTCTCCGGTCCCCCGCTGGCTGACTTACCTAGCTGCAATCCAGCACTGAATCCGGCACGCCGATTTGAAGAGCCAGCACGCCGAAAATTGGTGCTAGCCGGCCGCCCATTCTGTTTAGATTCCAGCCCCTTCTTGTGTCCCCTACTGGATCTTCGTGTCTTGTGCTCTAGAGAAAGCTGTGTTCCATGCCCTTTGATGTTATTGTGATTTCCCTTGTGACCCGGGTTCCATTACTACCCTCCTATGCTGCCTGCCTTGACCTATTACTACATCCCGACTTTGATCCCGTGCTGCCCATCCTGACCTCCTGCCTGTCCCCGGCTATAATTTTGCTCAACGTCTTTGTACCTTGCCTTGGCTGTCACTGCAGCAAGTCCAACATGCTTTGCGGCGTGCTCTGTTGTACCGGGTACCATTTAGATTACGGTCCCAGCTGTTGGCTTATGTCATCATCCGCACTACCCCTGGAGCCTGAAAGTAGGCCTGCAGGTTGGGAACTCCCATCCCTCCATATTGTTTTTAGAGCAAATAGAATAGACACTGCTTCTCTCAGTTTGGTTTTCCCCTATATAAATGTCATAAGATTTTTCAGCATTTTCTGTATAAATGTTGTTTCAATATGCACTGTTAGAGTGCAAAAGAAATATAATTTCTTGGGAAGTATCATCATTTTGTACATAACAATCTTCCCATCCAGGATATTTCTAGCTGATGCATACTATTCGACTACTTTTGGAGGTTTGGTAAGGTATAGCCTCCCATGAGGGTCCCAATGAGCGACATAAGGATCGCCATCGGAGGCTTGTCACTCTTATGTGAAACCTGCCTGGTTATTGTATACCTTGAAGTTTTAAATTTTCATGTTTACAGTGATTTCCATTAATAACACACTAGATGTCTTGGCAGTAATCTAGTTATTTTAGAAACAATGGGGAAGATTTATCAAGCAGTCTGAAAGTCAGAATATTTCCAATTGCCCATGGCAACCAATCACAGCTCCCCTTTAAAATATTCATGAGCACTGGTGAAATGAAAGCTGAGCTGTGATTGGTTGCCATGGGCAACTGGAAATATTCTGACTTTCAGACTGCTTGATAAATCTGCCCCAGTGTCTACTTATCCTCAGAAAAGGACTGTGATTTAGTGATCCATTGTCTCAGGTCCTGTGGAGCATCAACAGACACTAGCATTCCTGACCTAAAAATATCCATACCCTGAATCCTGCCACCTGCACCCGCCACAGTCCTTCTTAGGGTTTTCGTCTTGGCAGTTGAACCTCTCCTGCCAGTAACATGAAGCTGGTCTGGCTTTATACATAGCAATCCATTGTCATGTTACCTTATTTGGTTAATTCATATAAACTTTAAACAGTATGGAGAATTGTATGATAATTGAGGGAATTCAACAAAATTAAAAAAAAAAAAAAGTTTATCTTACCTCCTGATAAATAAAAGGTTTAGCACCACTTGGGAACCACTGAGTGTTTAAGTTGTTAAGTCTGTTGATAACAGCCTTGATATCTCCGGGCCACATATGTTTAGAAGCGTCGAGCCTGAAGCCAGAAACACCAATACTGATGAGCTTATTCAAAAATTCTGCAATCTTTCCACGCACATAGTCCTTCTCCAGAGCCAAGTCCAAGAGTCCCAAAAGCTGGCAGTCTCTTACCTGTGAGAATTACAAATCATCAACATTCTAGGATTTTATCCACTTTATCCAATATAAAACAAAATTTTGCAGAATGTGTACAACATTATGAACTCAGGGTTTTTTCACTCATTTCTTGCTCTCCACCTTCAAAAATCTGTGTACAGAGGTGTCTGAGGGCTTTTTTTGTGCGGAAAAAATTTTACTTCTCCGTCACATTATTTATTATTCCATATAGCAAAAAAGACAAAAGGTGCATCATTCAACCAGAAATTCTTCTTTATTTAACAGAATTCATAAAACAGAGAGGTGTAGAAAGGCATAACTTGCGGCGACAGACTGTTTTACGCTCTCCTGCGCTTCATCTAGCTGTCGGCTAGGCAAAGCGCAGGAGAGCGCAAAACGTTCCGTTTTTCCCTAGATGGTCTGATCGTTCCTACCATGTACTGCAATACTATTGTATTGCAGTATATGGCATTTTTTACAATATCCATTACAATGAGCCAATGACTCATTGTAACAAATCTTCAGAAACCATGCAGTCAAGGCAACAGATCACCGCCCCTGGTGACGTTTGGGGGAGCGATGATCGTGCCCATGTGCCGCCATCTTTTAAATGCCGCCGACAAAGCTGCAGCATCGGAAGAATAGCAGTGGGGGTTTGCTGCAATATGCAACAAACCCCACCTGTGTATTAAGAGGGCTCAGCCTGTGAGCCCTCTTCATACAGTCCCACCTCTGTGCCGTACAGCTACGGCGTGGAGCATCAAGGGGTTAACTGGACAAAGCATGCTGGATGATAAATCTGATGTAGTTTACATCTTGGCTTAGTTTAGGATAGAAAAATGCAACACAATTCCAGTCTGATGTGATTTTTTGGTACAACTTTCACATGCTCCTTTTCCAGCAAAGACACAACCATTTGTTGTACATTACTGTATGTTAAATTAGTATAATTAATAGTCATAATCCCTGAGTATGATTACTCCTGTTGTAGTTTATTATAAAACTTATGTTATCATAGTAAATCAAAGCCAGCACTTACCTTACCTCCAGTGCTACAATTGCTTAGAAGAAATCTACCATCAAAATCATGCCTGGTAAACCAGGGACACTTACTCATACTGTAGATCCAGGCACCATGACTGTCAAAATCTTCTTATATTTGTTACCCATTTTTGCTAAAATAAACTTTTAAAATTTTGAAGGAGGACTCGGGGGGAGGGTGTTTATCCAGAGCCCCTTCTTGCTGTCACTTCACAGGCTGTTACACTGTTACCATGGGTAAGAAATACAAGAAGATTACCCCAGTCACAGTGCCTGGATCTATGAGTAAGTGTCTGTTTATCTTATTTTATTTTGATGGTATATTTTTATTAATGGAGAGGTGACCACGTGTAGGTAGCTCTCTTTATTCTCTGCAATGCAAGCTCTGAAAACAACTATTAGAGATGACATCTGAGTCATGCTATAAATGAATGAGATGGGAAAACTTATTAAAGAGATTTTCTTTTAGCTTTCACACATTACCTGATAAGGATCACTGTAACTTTCAATACCTCCTGTGGAAGATCTACATTTTCCATCATTAAAATCTAGGTTGGAGTATGGAACACCAGGGAAATCTCTAGCACCAGAATTGAAATAACTCCCACATGTGGATCCAGTGCCAACTCCTGCACCATAACCTGTCATATGGTTCATGACAACATCGACATAAATGTACACCTAAAAAAAAGTAGTAGTTAAACATTAAAAGGTGCTAGAACACTATTGTTTAATATGGGTAAGGCTACTAAAATGTACATTAATTAATAAGTGGGGCTGCTAAACTCTCCGAATAAGGGGGCGTCTTTACTTATTCACAACGATACAGCTTAGGGGGTGCTGATACGTATAATTGTGCTACAGGTTAATGAGGCAGGATGCTTAAAGGGGGTTTCCCAATGTTATTGTTTGTTATACAATTTTCCAATATACTTTCTGTATCAATTACTCACAGTTTTATAGATCTCTCCTTATTGTCCTCCTGTAGAAAGCTTCCATGTTTACTAACAGTGAATAGAAATCTAACCATGGTCACACAGGTGCATGGCTCATTATATCACACAGTTCTGATTACTCTCTGTGATACAAACTAGCCATGCACCTGTGTGACCATGGTCAGATTTCTGTCCACTGGAAGTAAACGTAAGACCTTTCTATAGAATGACAGCAAGCAGAGCTCTAGAAACCAGTAAGGAATTGAAACAGAAAGTATATTGAAAAATTGTAAAACATTTTATAATGCAAACAATAACATTCATTTGTTGAAATGGGAATACTCATTTAAGGGCATGGTATTAACAAGGCGGTGCTGCTGCATCATATTAACTATTGAGGGAGTGAAAAGGATCTACATACATTAATTAGGGTTTCTGTTTTAGAAAAAATAAGTCAACTAACTAAAGTAAGAATGTATAAAAATAATTTATTTGATGGGGGACATGCATTTAATGTGGGGGCTATAATTAATTAAAAAAAGGGGGCACTGCATACAACAACAATTTAGTAGGTAAATTATATATTTAGTCAGGAGAAACTGTAGAATAATTTAGTCAAGAACATAGTATTTCTAATATGTGTTGATAAGTCACAGTGTATTATTTGATACATGTGGGGGTAGCAAATTCTGCAGAAAGATCCTATTGCTCTATATCTGATGGAGAAGGATTGTCACCTGTGAGGAATCTACCAGGACAAAGACCAGGAAGGACCCGATCAGCACAGAGAAGTGGCAATAGCTGCAACTGATTGAACTGATGTCTTTCTTTGCACAATGGCATCCGTGGTGTGAAGTATATATATAAATACTTTGAGTATAAAATTTATACACAAGTATAAGCCGAGTTTTTCTGCACAAAAAAATGTGCTGAAAAACTTTACCTCAGCTTATACTGAAGTCATGAGAAAACACTGTACTCACCTTCCGATGTCACCCCTCCACCCCCTGGCAGATGCTCCGGCATCGGCTCCGTGTCCCTGGGCTGTGAAGGCTGTATACTACGGGGGATGGACAGGCAGTATACTACAGGGGGCTGGTAGGCTGTATACTACAGCGGGCTGGCTGGCTGTAAACTACAGGGGGTTGGGCAGACTGTATACTACAGGGGGGCTGGGCAGGCTGTATACTACAGGGGGCTGGGCAGGCTGTATACTATAGGGGGGCTGGGCAGGCTGAATATTAGATGGGGCTGGGAAGGCTGTATACTACAGGGGGCTGGGCAGGTTGTATATTAGAGGGGGCTGGAAGGCTATATACTAAAGAAGGCTTGCATGCTATGTACTATAGGGGGCTGGCAGGCTATGTACTATAGGGGGCTGGCAGGCTAAACACTACAGGGGGCTGGCGGGCTATACACTACAAGGGGCTGGCAGGCTATACATTACAGGGGGCTGGCAGGCTATACACTACAGGGAGCTGGCAGACTATATACTACAGAGGCTGTCAGTCTATATAGTGCAGTCAATAGGTTTTTCCAGTTTTTTGTATATATATATATATATATATAAAATATAAAATAATAAAACATAACTTATGTTGTAAGGTGTTTGGTAAGGTTGTAAATGGAAGATAAGAAATCAAGAAGGACTGCATGATGCTTTATTAGAACATAAGGCTTTTTTCTTTAAAGTTATATGGGTCGGATTTCTTGGACTGCAGGGCAGGCTGGTATGGGGGGTTTCCAGTCCACCCACCTAGTCCAGGGTGTTCTCAGGTGAGGCTTGCTGAGGTCATCAGTGGGAAATAAATGCATTACACAGAATGTCAGTCTAGGGAAGTGAAGCCTGGGAACAGGCCACCTGTTTGAAACCTGTGCAAGGCATGGACCTTGTGACTTTGTTTTTGGTGTAAGGCATTAGGCCTGCACTAGGATAGTGAGGTATCCTGCTGTATAGCTAGAATCGGACAGGCATAGCATTTTGTTTTATGTTTCAGTTTGCTAAATAAATGCACAGTTTGGACCTTAAACCTGCTTTGTCATTGCTGACACCACAGTTTAAGCTGAATTCCCTACAATATCTCTATCTATCTATCTATCTATCTATCTATATATATATATATATATATATATATGCAGTATGTATATATAACTTGCATGTATATGTATGTATATTTGTATTGCATATATATATATATATATATATATATATATATATATATATACTACATATGTGTAGTATATATATGTATTGTATTATCCAATATACTGTGTGGTAAAAATTTAAATATATGAGACCCTGATCCAAAGTTTGCATTGGGGCCTTGGAGTCTTGTTATGCCATTGGGGTAGGTAATCAACAACTTTAAAATACAAACTAAGTATTGCCCTTTAACAAAAAAAAATGGAATAGAAGAATAGATAATAATATCAACTTTTTTTCCTGCATAAAAAGTCTACAAAAAATAGAACTCCACAAGCTCTATCTATGCCAAAAAATATGGCTTGATAAATTGCAGCAATTCTCTTTCTTCCAAAGGTGTTTCATAATAGCTTAGAATTATAACATAAAAATAAACCAATTTAATTTAAGTACATGTAGCAAATAATCAAATGTAAATATCTTCACAAATCAAATAGCCTGGAATACTATTTTAATAAAACTGGAGAACACAAGAACACATACCCCAACATTGTTGCACTTTGCCACCATGTTTCTGAACTGTTGCTCATTCCCAGACCGGGTACAGATCTTATAACTAACAGGTTGGTATCTCTCATCCCAGGGCCTCCATGGATTTGTAATAATATAGTTTTCACTTACTGGAGATACCTAGAACATATAGAAAATATTATTTTTGAGCAAGACATTTTTGCCCAAAATCATGCATCTCACACATCTCCACAAATGAATAACAGGCCAGCATTGCAATAGCATATAATTCACTTTATGGCACATGCAAGTCACAGATGATTTATTAAGCGAAATATGATTCATAATAACTAACAGCAAACTTATTCAATCAGAATATAACAACAAAATACTGCATTGTGAATAAGTTGTTTCTATGTATTGCCTTTGTGAAAATCAACACAATACACTTCTTCAACATCTAGTACTCAAGTACACAAACCAGAATTTGGGTTGAATTTGTAAAATCTGGAATGTGCATATTGTCCATAGAATTGAAAAAGAAATAATTGTTATCATACAACTAAAAACATCATTATGTAATGGAAAAAATCCTTTTACAAGACTTTCAATTTAAAACTCTTAACAACTGTATAAAAAGAATATATATGTTCACTGCAACATGAACTATAAATATAGGATAAAAAAACCCTAAGTACATTTGATTTGGAAAAGGTCAAAATATTAACTCATACCTGAACACCCCCAAATCCATTTGGTCCCAAATAACGCTCACATTCTGCAGCAATATCATCCCAGCGCCATTCAAACAAGTGGACGATAGAAGTTCTGCCTGCACGGACATTGGGATTATACTGGGCAGTGGCAAGGCCAGCAATGATCAACAATAGGATTAGCTTCATTTTCATTTCCGAATAGACCGACTCTTGTCTTACAGTATTTATACCATGAGATGAAGGAGGAGCTTAGGAGAAGATCTGAAGCAGCTGAAATCGAATTAGAATATTCTCACTGTAGATTTCACAATGGATGCCTCTATATAGTAACAGCAAAGACATGTGCGTCAGAATATGTTACGATTTATAGCTCATCTGAGTAGCTTATCTGTTTCCGTTTTCCTGATACATCATAAAATCTATTTGCAGTCAGTGGATATATATATATATTACCTTATTTTTAGCTTTTGCTGTACATCAAGGTCAGGTTGTTATTATAGTTGTCACCGACACATCCTATGTCACCGAAAAACAGGGAAGGTTTAAGGAAACAGCATTAGGGTTTCTCACACAAAGTGGAGAGTGAGCTCAGGGGTGCATCTAGTCTTTCTGCTAATGTGTCCACTCAACCCCCATAAATGGACTGTGATGAATGTAACTGCTGTAAGTATATATTATTTTCACTCTATTTCAAAACCTACAAAGTTCTTACACAGCAAAGCTCTTCATACAGTTATGTCTCAGGCAAACATGTAAATTAGTAAGTGGATTTTTGAAATAATAGGACATAAAATTGAAATTAGAGTATTAAGAGGGAAAATGTCACACGTGTAGGGACAAGTGTAGGGAAAGTCTTTATGGGAAGAGTCTGTGGACCCTCTGGACCACCGTGGGGGTTGGTATGAGACCAGCTGTGGCAACCAAGGCAACAAAAGCAGGAAACAGTCACAACCTGAGATGACCGCAGGAACGCAGAGAAGTACTGGTAACGCTGGTACAGAGTGAAGACACCGCTGGGCTGGAACCCTGGACGGCATGGCAAAAGCACAGGAAGGCAGGAGGTCACCACTGGGCTGGAATCCTGAATGCCACAGCAGGAGCACAGTCGTACGGGACTGGACCACAGGATATGGACCACAGGACACGGACCACAGGCTATGGACCACTGGACACGGACCACAGGATATGGACCACAGGACACGGACCATTGGACACGGACCACAGGACACGGACCACTGGAGACGGACCACAGGCTACGGACCACCGGACACGGACCACAGTACACGGACCATAGGCTACAGACCACCGGACAGTGGCCACAGGATACGGACCACCGGACACGGGCCACAGGAGGCGTCTGGAAATGCACAGGAACACAGAGGCGTCTGGAAACGCACAGGAACATAGAGGCATCTGGAAACGCACAGGAAACAGGACCTCGGGAAACATACAGGAACGGAACCTTTGGATACACACAGGAGGCTTTCACTTCAGTGGGAAGACTTGAAGATCCGACGGGGAGTGAAGGGAGCCGCCGGGTTATATAGGAAACCCAGAAGTGACCAGCGCCAATGGTAAAGGACGCTTGCCCTTTAAGTTCAGAGAATTGAGCATGCGCAGGAGGCAAGAGGCGTGCGGCCTGCATGCCGGGACTCGGAGCACAGCCAGGAGAGGTAAGTGCGGGCCGGGGGCCGGGGACAGACAGCCAGCGGAGCACGGGTGTACCCGCGATCCGTGACATGGATTGCGGGAGCACCCGTGACAGGAAAGATGACAATAAACAAAATGTGAAGCTGAGAAAATACCTCAGATACAATAGAATTGACTAAAGTACCACGTTTGTCCACACAAGGTTGTCATTATATTAAAATATAACTTATTAAATTGTATGTATTAAAAATAGCAAAAGTAGTAGAGATGGGAGAGTAGAGATGAGCGGACCTGATGGTTGGGTTAGGGTTCAGCATTTGGGTTTGGCCGCCTGACCCATTGGTGGCCATCCAGCAAATTGACAAGTTGCCTAGGACATCACTGGTGTTTCCCCGACCAATCACACTCATGGCTAATGGATAGGGCAACATGTCCAGGTCAGATAGCTAAACCCGAATCTGACCATCCGGTCAGCTCATCTCTAGTAGTGAGCATAGGTGCAGGTACAAATATGCCTGGCAATACATGCTGTAAGGATGTACACAAATTGATACATTCAATACAACAATAGGTAATGATAGCAAAATTCTTATATTAATATTAATAAGGGCATAGAGGAAAAAATATAAATCCTGTATGGCTTTAAATTTACCCTGACATGAGGCTCTCTGAGGATTTCGTGTTCTATCACATTGGTACAACCAGGGCTTTCCGTGAAGAGATCCTTGTTCCCCTGCAGCATTTCCCTACAATGTTGTTTTTGGGAGGGGGATAAGGTCTCTGAAATTTTTACGGCTTTGATGGCTGACTCCGATTGAGTCACTAGACAAGAAGCCTCGGAGGGGTCTCTCCTTTTCCAGGGTTTAATCAGATTGACATGATAGATCTAGAAGGGCCTCCTCTTCCCTGGCTGATGGACCCTATAGTTGACCTCCACAACCTTTTCCTTATTTCATAGGGCCCCTGCCATTTTGCTAGGAACTTGCTCTCTACAGTACGGACTAACACCAGTATGCAATCTCCTGGAAATGTCTCACACGGGCAGATCTATTATAGACCCTGGCCTGTGACTCTTGGGCCTAAAGAAGATGCTCCTTTACAATTGGAACCACCCTGGACATACTTTCCTGAATCTGAGCTACATGCTCAGCCACACTTTCAACCACACAGGGTGTAACCTCACTTTCCCAAGTTTCTTTTGCCACATCAAAGAGACCTCTGGGGTGCCTGCCATAAAGTAATTCATACGGTGAAAACCTGGTGGAGGATTGGAGCACTTCTCTAATAGAAAATGAAAGATAAGGTAAAAGACAGTACCAGTCTTGCCCATCCTTCTCTACCACCTTTTTCAGCATGGCTTTCAGGATCTTATTAAATTGCTCCACAAGACCATCTGCCTGCGGGTGGTAGACTGATGTGCGCAACTGGATGACTTTTAACACCTTACACAGTTCTCTCATCACCTTTTATATGAACGGGGTTCCCTGGTCCGTTAAGATCTCCTTGGGAATCCCTGTGGGGGAAAAACATATAATTACTCCATGGCAATATTTCACAAGGAGGGGTTCCTTAGGGGAACAGCTTCGGGGTAATGTGTCGCATAATCCACAATGACCAGGATGTACTGATGCCCCCGAGCTGACTTCACTAAGGGTCCTACCAGGTCCATTGCTATTGTTTCAAATGGGACCTCAATAATTGGAAAAGGGACCAGAGGGCTAAGGAAATGTGCTACTGGGGATGTTATCTGGCAGATAGGGCAGGATTGACAGTAAGCACTGATTTTGCGGTAACAGCCTGGTCAATAGAATTGCTGTAGTACCCTCTCCAGTGTTTTGTCCACCCCCAGGTGACCTCCCAACATGTGTGAATGGGCCATATCCATAACCATACGTCTATATGGCACTAGGACTAGTGGCTGTTCCACTATCTAATGCCTTATTTTAGTCACCCGATATAAAAGGTCCTGATTCAGGGCAAAATGTGGGAACCAGTTGTCTGCCCCAGGTTCTTGAGCTGCCCCATTTAACACTGTAACATTCTATAGCGCCTTTTTTTTAGGTCAAGTCCCGGAGTTGGGCCGTGCCAAAATTTTCCATGGATATGTTTAAGTCAGGGACAGCTGCCTCCTCTGAAGTTGAATCTTCCTTATTCTCCCCTATTAGGAAGTTCAGCGGAAACCATGGTGTTTCCTCAGGATTCTCATCAACAGGGTTGACTTGTTCTCTGGGGAACTTTGCAGAGCTGCCTTGGCCTATAGGTCCCAGAACAGGGGGCAATCACGTCCAACAATTCCCTCATACATCAGTTGCTTAACAATCCACACATTGTGCAACACAGTAACCTGGTCTGTCCCAAGCATAACCTGAGTCACTGGGTAAACCTTGGTGTCCCCATGGATGCATATACCACCCAGATTTTTCCAGAGGGCCATAATGTGAGGGAGAGTGGCAGAGATGAGAACTCCCTGAGTCCAACAGTCCTGAAACAAGAGTCCCATTAACCATGAGGGTACACATCTGTGGTCCCCCTTTCCCTGGCTGGTAAGGCATAACATTTAGAGCCCAGTCTATGACAGTCCAAATCCTTTTAGGGCTTCCTATATGAGGATTTCAGATCCCCTGGCCCTCCCAGGGATTTCTCCATAGTGTGGAGCCTCTCCACCAATCCTACTAGATCATCTGCATTCTGGGGGTCACCTTGTGCAACCCAGCACTGTATGGCGCAGGGAAGCGAGTGCATAAATCGGTCTACAACCACTGGTTCCACAATCTGGGCTGGAGAGCAGGTGTCTGGTTGCAACCACTTCAGGACTAGAAGCCACAGGTCAAACAGCTGTGATCTTGGCGGCTTTTCCAGGCCATAGGCCCAGTGGTGTACCCTCTGTTCTCAGACTGCTAAGCTTTAACCAAGCCGTGCCAATATCTCTGCTTTTAATTTGGGGTACTCCTTGGCATCCTGCAGGGCTAGGACATAATATGCCTTTTGGGGCTCCCCAGTTAACTATGGAGCCAGTTCGTTAGCCCACTGACCTGGTGGCAGCTTCTCCTAGTCAGCTACTCGCTCAAATACTGTGAGGAACGCCTCAACGTCATCCTCCGGGGTCATCATCTGCAATGCTTCCCTTTCAGTCTTTCTGACACGATCATCATCTTGGTTTGGCAAAGCTGGACTCTCCAGCATGCTGACGGCGTCTGTCACTGCTGCCATCTGCTGGACAAGGAGCTTGTTGATCTCCTGTTGGGCTTGCAAAGCCTCAGCATGTGCTCTCTGTTGCTGCAAGTTTGCCTGCACAAGATGCTAGATCACCTCCTCTATGGCAGCTGCTGTGTGCTGGCTTTGAGCTGAAGCCTTTCCTCTGAACAAACAGTATATCTGGGGGATTATACCCACATACGCCACCAATTGTAAGGGATCAACTCAAATGGCAACTTCAGTAACAATCCAGGTAACTGTTTTATTTCTTTCAACACACAGTTTAACAGAACAGAATAGCTTTCTTCAGCATATAACAGAAAGACACATCCCATATAAATAGGCTTGACTCACAGTCCTTTAGGTTGTGTATCCATCCACCAGCATGAGCAGACAATGTCACTATTGCGGATCCTTGGCTGTGTAACACCCCCAGCTCTGCATGCAGTATAGCAGACTCCCAGACTGCAAAACACATCACCCAGCTCACCTGAGCTTCCTGGCTTTGTCTGTCAGCCAAAAACTGGCCTGGATATGTGGTAGTAGTCACCCACCCAATGCATTGTGACAAGTGCTTTCACCATTTACACAAAATCTGCAACCTTACTGAGATAACTCCTTTTGTTCTGGTTGCTGGCGCCCCCTGCTGGTAGCTGTGTCCCGTCCTGAGTTACAGCTGAACTGTCCGAGTCTGCACACAAGGATTCAGCCAGCTGCTTTGCACTACAGATCACTCCACGGGCTCACAGCTCCTCTCCACACTGAGAGATCAGCTGACACACTACAGCCAATAGGAAGTAAAAGAGGAGGAGGGGCAGAGAGCTCAGACATCTACAGTGAAGTGAAGGATGTGATGTACACTGCTTACCAGCTCCACAGGTGCTTCCAGCAGCAGATACAAGGTAACTGCAGCCAGACATGGCTATCTGCTGCTCAGAGGAGTCCTCCCCTAACATGGATCATAGCAATGTAGCAGTCCTTCCTCCCTCCACCATTACTCAGGTCACACAGGAGGCTGCAGAGATAACAGGCTGAGCTCTGACCTCTCCTGATGCAGTCCTCCTCCTGTACTCCCCACTATTCACTGTCCCTCCATGCTACCCTGCTCTCCTGCAAAGGGGCCCCTGTCCCTGACTAGCAGGGAAGTCGCTAAAGATCAGTAACATGTGAGAAGCTGTCACCTATTTATCTATCCAAGTCCTATATCTATCTCATATCTATCTATCTCATATCTATACATCCATCTATTCTATATCTATCTAATATGCATTTTGTCACAATTTGTTGGTTTTTGTTTGACCACCCGTCTCTTGATGATGGACCACAAGTTCTCAATGGGAATAAGATCTGGGAAGTTTCCAGGCCATGGACCCAAAATCTCTGTGTTTTGTTCCCTGAGCCATTTAGTTATCACCTTTGCTTTATGGCAAGGTGCTCCATCATGCTGGAAAAGGGAGCAAACTGGTCACCAAACTGGTCTTGGACCGTTGGGAGAAGTTCCTTGGAGGACATTCTGGTACCATTTTTTATTCATGGATGTGTTTTTAGGAAAGACGGTGAGAGAGCCGATTCCCTTGGCTGAGAAGCAACCCCACACATGAATGCTTTACAGTTGGCATGAGACAATACTGGTGGCATTGCTCAACTTGTCTTCTCTGAACAAGCTGTTTTTCAGATGTTCAAAACAATCGGGAAGGGGATTCATCAGAGAACATGACTTTACCCCAGTCTTCAGCAGTCCACACCCTGTACCTTTTGCAGAATATCAGTCTGTCCCTGATGTTTTTTTCTGGAGAGAAGTGACTTCTTTGCTGCCCTCCTTGACACCAGGCCTTGCTCCAAGAGTCTCCGCCTCACAGTGCGTGCAGATGCACTCACACCTGCCATTCCTGAGCAAGCTCTGCACTGCTGGGAGTCCCATCCTGAAGCTAAAACACTTTTAAGAGATGGTCCTGGCGCTTGCTGGTCCTTCTTGGGCGCCCTGGAGCCTTTTTGGCAACAAAGGAACCTCTTCTTTGAATTCTACTTGAATTCCTTGATGAAGTGATAGATTGTTGACTGAGGTGCAATCTTTCTAGCTGCGATACTTCTCCCTGTTAGGCCAGTTTTGGGCAGTGCAATGATGACTGCACGTGTTTCTTTAGAGATAAGCATGGTTAACAGAAGAGAAACAATGATGCCAAGCACCAGCCTCCTTTTAAAGTGTCCAGTGTTGAGATTCTTACTTAATCATGACCAAGACTAACCGGAGGCCATGGGATTCCTGTAATGCAAATCTGCCATCATAAACCTGTGCTACAATCTCTTTTTCCACATGACCTAATCCAGCACTACATTCACCGATAAACTGGGTCAGGGGTTTTCTAGCATTAGCTCCTCCCATTTCTAGGCTTTCTATCTAGCTAGCTATCTATATATAAATATAAAAAGTAGAGTTCAACTCCGCACAGCTTTGTGGAACCCCTAAGGAGGGGGGGAAGCCCACCAAGGTCGTGGTTGCTCCTTATGCAGATACAAATTGGAAAAACGAAGCAGCACTCCAGAGGTAGAATTCAAAAGTTGGCAATGTTTCAAGCTGCTTGAAAAAGGTGTCCAACACCGAAACATTGCCACTTGCCTCAATAAAGATCACCAACTTTTGAATTCGACCCTTTGGAGTGCTGCTCGCTATTTCCAATTTGTATATATAAATATATATATATATATATATATTTATACGAGTAACAAAAAAGTGGCAGCAAGCTTGAGAAAAGCTCTGATGTGTGAGGAACTGAAACGTTGCTACACATGGGAATGAAAGTACCTTGAATTTTTCACTGGAAATCTTGGAGTGCTGCTATTTTTTTGTTAATCGTCTATTGTGTATCCATGTTGAGGCTCCGTGATTTTGCACTCAAGTCTCATCTTTAATACAGGTGCTGCTCTTTCTCCCTTTTTTCCATATATACGTATATATATATATATATATATATATATATATCTGGTTGAATATCTTGGCGCTTGACTCTCAAAGGAAATAGACAGAAAGGTTTCATCAAGGCGTTTTTATTCCAATAGTAACATTTATTTTTTTTTAAAATGCATTTTGACACCAGGTGGGGTGTTCATTGCCAATGATAGTAATACATTTTTCAATAAACCCTTCATATAGGAAGGGTTTATTTGAACCTTTTAGTGTTAAAGCGACACGTAAAACAATTACATAAATTCATCTCTCGGTGAAAGCATTTTATGACCAATAAAAAACATGCTGGACCACAAACTCCCATCATCCTATTATCATCCCTATTAACTAGCAATGTCTGCAGGAGAAATGGTGCCATTCTAATTGTAGAGTATGTTTGGCCCTTGATTAAGTGGTTTACAACAACATGTTCTTAGTTTGGGGCTTATTTAGGTATTTTTCCTTAAAAAAAAAATATTAGAAAATATAGGTCCACAAAAAAGTGCCTGTACAGAAAAACTTACTTTTTTCACAAATCCACAAAAAAAGCTAAAAAATAGCAATATGTAAAGTAACCTTGAGCACATGATCACATGGCAGCAAAACATGACAAATTCATCACATATTTTGGCCATGTAGCCCATGGCAGCCATAGGCATCTCCTAATCAGCATTTGGACAGCTTCACAGTTCAAGCAATGTTTGTGGCAGTGTTAAGGTCCTACTAATTTGTATAAAAAAAGAATGTAGTTTTACAATTTGGCATTGATATGAATAGCAACAAATGGATCATCATCTGAACTTCTGATTTTGAAATGTGCTGTTCCAGCGCTGCTCACAGTAATCTGTTTGCCAGTACAACGGGAGCCTTCCTTCTGTCCCGAGATGACATCGCAATAAGTGCCAGCGGGAAGTCCAGTGTTCAAGGTGACATCCATGTCCCTGAAAGAGCGCTCACTTTCATTTGATGTATAAATAAACTTAATATTACTGAAAAATGTAGGTTTCTAAAATTAAACAACACTAAAAAACAGGGCAAGTGGTATGAGAAATTGACACCTGACAGCATTATTTTAGTCTTTTCGCCTAAATGGGGTTGATCTACAAAATGAAATAAAAATGTAAAAAAGAAAATCAACAAAATTTAGGCTAGAATTGAAAATTAATTCTGGCCAAGCTACCATGTACAACATTTATTGAACGTTTTAGACTTGGGTCAGATAAAAGTTTGATGACAATGGGCCATTGGTGTACACTAAATTGTTATGGAGATGCAGGACAATTCCACTCACCTGTTATCATTGTTAAACACAATAAAACCCACGTTTCCACGCCCAAATGCGACTTGATTTTCTGCATTGTCCCACCAATTAGTGAGAGCTTGGCCGTTAGCGACATTCCGAAAGATGGCCATGTTGCTAAAAAAACAATTAAAACATATTATAAACAATAGGAATAAAATGTTCCTTTATTTATGTAACATTTATAATCCATGCCCTTCTATGAAGGTAGGATATTATTATGTAGAAAATTTATTACATTAAATTGAAACATTTAAAGTCTTTGAATGTTATAGATTACTTTATCTGTCTCCATCTGTGCTCACAAACCCAGCCATTTCCACAAGTGGTGTCTTCATTGATAGTGACGGCTTTCGTAGACCCATTGCCGTAGCTTGGTGGTCCAATCCAGTCATTTATATCCTGCAAGCACAAGATGCAAATGATGATTTCCCACAAAATATGTTCTTTACTACTGAGGATTTGTCATTAAGATGTACAGCATTTACCTGGTACTGTCATTTGAGAAAACTGGAAGTTTGATTAAATGTTTCCGATATGGTTGAAAATTGTATGAGGAAAACATATATATCAGAGAAAAACATTATGAGGAATGACACTTATCAGTGACATCAGTATCAGTTTGGTGGAAGTCCATCACCTGGAACCCACACCAATCAACTGTTCAATGCTGCCTCTGGCTCAAAAAGTTATACAGGGGATGGAGACAGAAGCACACATTTTTATATCTGTAGAGCAGCCATTTTTGCTACTTGTTAGTTGTTGTGTAATACCAGAAAATTTAAACCCATTTCCTTTTCAACTGAAATTAACCAACAATGAAACTTGTGCATGCTTTTCCTGAAAATGTATCTTCCTCAATGCCCCCCCCCTACCCACCATCTAATTTGCAGTGTAAAACCTGCTCCTTATTATTGCCATCTGTAAAAGAGGAGAGCAGGTAAACCAACTAAGCCAGCTGTGTGCTGTCTTTAACAGGATTCAACAAAATAGTAAACTACGTAAATAGCTACATAAACTTTACAGCAACACAATATTAGAAAATCTTTTAACAAAATATTTAGAAAGATGGCCAATTAGGAACAGAGAATGAAAATTTACAACAAAAAATGACTGTACATACTATTAAAGGGGTATTCCAACCAATTCAAGTTAGGCCCTATCCACGGTGATGTGATCACGGAGATCACGGTGATCATAGAGATGAATCCAGCAGAACAGTCATGCATGGCCATCTACTCCATTACTCTCATGGAGCGACGAGGGCTCTGATTGAGGTTCGTGGGAGCCCATCGGACCCCTCATTTTCGTAATCTGTGGGGGTCTCATCACAGAGACCCCCAATGATCAGCAAGTTAGGCCCTATCCACAGGATAGGGCCTAACTTATATTCATGGGAAACTCTTTTAAAACAATTATGATAACAATTGGGCAGAATTGTCTGTTTGTAACCAGGGGTTGTCTATAAGTCAGATCTTCTTAAGTGAGGAACTGACTGTACATCAACAATTTAGAAAAATACAGTAACCTACCCATCCACCATTACACATAAGCTATGCTTCTCAGTAAATTATAGAAAAATGACAGGCGGTCCCCTACTTAAGAACACTCGACTTACATACGACCCCTAGTTACAAACGGACCTCTGGATATTGGTAATTTATTGTCCTTTCGTCCTAGGTTACAATGATCAGCTGTAACAGTTATCAAAGGTGTCTGTAATGAAGCTTTAGTGTTAATATTGATTCTTATGACAACCCAACATTTTTAAAATCCAATTGTCACAGAGACCAAAAAAGTTCTGGCTGGGATTACAATGATAAAATATACAGTTCCGACTTACATACAAATTCACCTTAAGAACAAACCTACAGACCCTATCTTGTGTGTGCCTGTATGTGGTTCCTTTGTATACAATTTGATCATAGCCACTTCCCAGCAACCTGTGTAAAGTAGATCCTTTACACTGCTGCTACATAGCAGCTCAAAAGCTTATCCCCAAGACTCTGGGCAACATCACCTAACAACATTCACATCATAACTCTGTAGTACTTCCTAGTAATCAAGAAGAAGCATTGCTTTACAAATTAGTAGTTTCACTTATAAAATATAGATAAGATAATTTTGCATCTATAATTTTATATCTGAAAGACAATTAAGTTCCATTCATACAACTGTATTGGGGACCCTGAGCTGGCCAAACAAATTGTGGCAAGATCATGGCACCCACATAGGTCTATTACACCTGGTCATTGTGACTGAGCTGGGTGGCCCCACCTCATAGTATAGAGCAGGTGCTAGTTTTGGCCTGATTTGCAGCGTGGCCACTCAGCTTTCCATGGAGAGGGGAAGGGTGAGTGGCCACCCCTCACCCCTCCAGTCGATTTTGTGCTTAGCCTGAACTCTGGCCCAAGTAATGCACACAGTTGTTTGCATTAAGACTAAGATCATTTTAATACAAAAAGTGTTAATGTAAAAAATACAACTGTTACTTAAAAGATGATGAAATAGGGAATATACAGTAGTCACATTCATTGCAGATAGAGTTTGTATATTACCTTTCCATCTACAAAGCTCCTAGGCCAGTTAAAACTAGACATGACACGAGGAAATCCATACGGATGCGCCAGCATGCTTTTTGAGGCTGCCGGCAGCTTTTTGAGGCTGCCGGCAGCTTTTTGAGGCTGCCGGCAGCTATCGCTGTGCAAACACAGGTAAGCCTGCAATATGCAGCAAAGACTTACCGGCTATGGAGAGGGCTCAGCCCGTGAGCCCTCTCCATGCATCGGGACCCGCCGTATAAGACGATTACCGGCGTAGAAGACGACCCCAGAGAAGACAGAAGATTTTTCTGTCTTCAAAAGTTGCCTTATACGCCGGTATATACGGTAACTGTTTTATTTCTTTCAAAACACAGTTTAACAAAACAGAATAGCTTGCTTCAGCATATAACAGAAAGACACATCCCATATAAACAGGCTTGACTCACAGTCCTTTAGGTTGTGTATCCATCCACCAGCATGAGCAGACAATGTCACTATTGCGGATCCTTGGCTGTGTAACACCTCCAGCTCTGCATGCAGTATAGCAGAGACTTCCAGACGGCAAACACACATCACCCCCAGCTCACCTGAGCTTCCTGGCTTTATCTGTCAGCCAAAAACTGGCCTGGATATGTGGTAGTAGTCACCCACCCAGCTCTTTGACTATTCCAATGAAAGTCGGCCCGGATCATCTATGGACGCCCTACAGTTTGCTTATCAGCCAGGCATTGGTGTAGATGATGCCATCATCCACCTACTACATCGAAATCTTTCTCACTTGGAGAAACCTGGGAACACTGTGAGAATAATGTTTTTTCAGTGCTTTCCATACCATACAGCCAGGGCTACTAAGGGACAAACTGGATCTGGCTGGAGTGGACCACCATCTCTCTAGTTGGATCCTAGACTACCTCACAAACTGACCTCAGTATGTGAGAGCCCGGGACTGTGTGTCGGATACTGTGCTGAGTAGTACAGGTGCACCTCAGGGTACGGTTCTGGCTCCCTTCCTCTTCACATTGTACACAGCAGACTTCAGGTACAATTCATGTAGCTGCTCCCTTCAGAATTTCTCTGATGACTCTGCTATAGTAGGCCTCATTACAGGTGAGAACGACAGGGAGTACAAAGAACTGATTCGGAAATTTGTGGACTGGTGCCAGTGAAACCACCTTAGGATTAATGCTGGGAAGACCAAGGAGATGGTGGTGGACTTTTGTAAGCACAGTCCTCCTTCTCAACCGGTGGTTATCCATGGGACAGACATTGAGGCAGTGAAGTCTTATAAGTACTTGGGTGTCCTCCTCAACAATAAACTGGAGTGGGCAGAGAACATAAACGCACTTCACAGGAGGAGTCAGAGCAGGCTACACCTGCTGAGGAGGCTGAGGGCATTCGGAGTGCGGGGGGCTCTTCTTAAGACCTTCTTCAACTCTGTAGTGGCACCAGCCATCTTCTTTGGTGTAGTCTGTTGGGGAAGCAGCATCTCAGCTAGAGAGAGCAGTAGACTGGACAAACTGATTAGGAAAGGCAGTTCTGTCCTGGGGGTCCTCTTGACACAGTGCAGGTGGTAGCTGAGAGGAGGACACTATGTAAGTTGAAGTCTATTCTTGAGAATAGCTCCCATCCCATGCATGAGACTGTGGTGGCATTGGGGAGCACATTCAGTGACCGACTGCTTCACCCCAAATGTGAAAGGGAGCGTTATCGTAAGTCATTCCTACCTGCTGCCATCAGGCTGTTCAACAAACAAGGCCCAAACAGAAGTAACCTGCGCCCCCCACCTAACCAGTCCCTGCAAGTCCCATCCACAGACTAAACATCAAACTGCCGATCATTGCTTGTCTTTTTTTTTGTCTTTTTATCCCCCTTTTCTTTTTGTTTATTTATCCCTAATATTATTGTTGTCATAGTTTCTGCTGCTGTAACGCTGTGAATTTCCCCACTGTGGGACTAATAAAGGATTATCTTATCTTATCTTATTAACACCTTAAAGGGTTTGTGCCGCCATAGCAAATGGCTGTAATTGGGTCCAATGCATTGTGACAAGTACTTTCACCATTTACACAAAATCTGCAGGCTTACAGAGATAACTCCTTTTGTTCTGGTTGCTGGCGCCCCCTGGTTGTAGCTGGGTCCCATCCTGAGTTACAGCTGATCTGGCCGAGTCTGCGCACAAGGATTCAGCCAGCTGCTTTGCACTACAGATCACTCCACGGGCTCACAGCTCCTCTCAACGCTGAGAGATCAGCTGACACACTACAGCCAATAGGAAGTAAAAGAGGAGGAGGGGCAGAGAGCTCAGACATCTACAGTGAAGTGAAGGATGTGATGTCCACTGCGTACCAGCTCCTCAGGTGCTTCTGCTGCTCAGAGGAGTCCTCCCCTAACATGGATCATAGCAATGTAGCAGCCCTTTCCTCCCTCCACCATTAGTCAGGTCACACAGGAGGCTGCAGAGATAACACAAGTAACAGGCTGAGCTCTGACCTCTCCTGATGCAGTCCTACTCTCCACTATTCACTGTCCCTCCATGCTACCCTGCTCTCCTGCAAAGGGGCCCCTGTCCCTGACTAGCAGGGAAGTTGCTAAAGATCAGTAACATGTGAGAAGCTGTCACCTATTTATCTATCCAAGTCCTATATCTTTCTCATATCTATCTATCTATCTATCTATCTCATATCTATACATCCATCTATTTTATATCTATCTAATGTGCATTTTGTCACAATTTGTTGTTTTTTGTTTGCCAGCCCGTCTCTTGATGATGGACCACAAGTTCTCAATGGGATTAAGATCTAGGGATTTTCCAGGCCATGGACCCAAAATCTCTCTGTTTTATTCCCTGAGCCATTTAGTTATCACCTTTGCTTTATGGCGAGGTGCTCCATCATGCTGGAAAAGGCATTGTTGATCACCAAACTGCTCTTGGACCATTGGGAGAAGTTGCTTGGAGGACATTCTGGTACCATTCTTTATTCATGGATGTGTTTTTAGGAAAGACGGTGAGAGAGCCGATTCCCTTGGCTGAGAAGCAACCCCCACACATAAATGGTTACTGGATGCTTTACAGTTGGCATGAGACAATACTGGTGGCATTGCTCACCTTGTCTTCTCCGAACAAGCTGTTTTTCAGATGTTCAAAACAATCGGGAAGGGGATTCATCAGAGAAAATGACTTTACCCCAGTCTTCAGCAATCCCCTTTTGCAGAATATCAGTCTGTCCCTGATGTTTTTTCTGGAGAGAAGTGGCTTCTTTGCTGCCCTCCTTGACACCAGGCCTTGCTCCAAGAGTCTCCACCTCACAGTGCGTGCAGATGCACTCACACCTGCCTGCTGCCATTCCTGAGCAAGCTCTGCACTGCTGGGAGTCCCATCCCGAAGCTGAAACACTTTTAAGAGATGGTCCTGGCGTTTGCTGGTCCTTCTTCTTGGGCGCCCTGGAGCCTTTTTGGCAACAAAGGAACCTCTTCTTTGAATTATACTTGAATTCCTTGATGAAGCGTTAGATTGTTGACTGAGGTGCAATCTTTCTAGCTGCGATACTTCTCCCTGTTAGGCCAGTTTTGCGCAGTGCAATGATGAGTGCACGTGTTTCTTTAGAGATAACCATGGTTAACAGAAGAGAAACAATGATGCCAAGCACCAGCCTCCTTTTGAAGTGTCCAGTGTTGTGATTCTTGTCCAGACCTGTCCTCATCAACACCCACACCTGTGTTACTGGAGCAATCACTGAAACCATATTAGCTGCTCCTTTTAAGGCAGGCCTGCAATGAAGTTGAAATGTGTTTAGGGGAAAAAGTTAATTTTCTAGGCAAATATTGACTTTGCAATTAATTGCTGTTAAACTGAACACTCTGAACACTGCCATTATAAAACCCGATGCAGTAGACTTTGTAAAAATTAACATTTGTATCATTCTCAAAACTTTTGGCCATGACTGTAGGCCGTAAATAAAATTGATTGGATCCCATAGCAGGCTTTTTGATATAGCAGCCATAAATGCTGGTGTGTCTCCCGATGATATTTGGACAAGCTGATGTTTTTAGTTCCTCTACTTCTGCACAATTCATATCTAGCAGAATACAAATCTTGATTATCACAGTCTTGCACCTACAATTCTCAGCTGTGGGATGCAGATCTCTCCATCTTCAACTTGTTTATGTTTGTGTCGATGTGACCAAGACTAACTGGAGGCCATGGGATTCCTTTTATGCAAATCTGCCATCATAAACCTGTGCTACAATCTCTTTTTCCACATGACCTAATCCAGCACTACATTAACCGATAAACTGGGTCAGGCATTAGCTCCTCCCATTTCTAGGCTATCTAGCTAGCTATCTATATATAAATATAAAAAGTAGAGTTCAAGTCCGCACAGCTTTGTGGAACCCCTGGGGGGGGGGGGGGGGGGGAAGCCCGCCAAGGTCGTAGCTTGCTCCTTATGCAGATACAAATTGGAAAAAGCGAGCAGCACTCCAGAGGTAGAATTCAAAAGTTGGTGATCTTTATTGAGGCAAGTGGCAATGTTTCAAGCTGCTTGAAAAAGGTGTCCAACACTGAAACGTTGCCACTTGTCTCAATAAAGATCACCAACTTTTGAATTCTACCTCTGGAGTGCTTCTCGCTATTTCCAATTTGTATATATAAATATACATATATATATATATATATATATATATATATATTTATACAAGTAACAAAAAAGTGGCAGCAAGCTTGAGAAAAGCTCCGATGTGTGAGGAACTGAAACGTTGCTACACATGGGAATGAAAGTACCTTGAATTTTTCACTGGAAATCTTGGAGTGCTGCCATTTTTTTGTTAACCGTCTATTGTGGATCCATGTTGAGGCTCCGTGATTTTGCACTCAAGCCTCATCTTTAATACAGGTGCTGCTCTTTCTCCCTTTTTTCCATTTATATACTGTATATATATATATATATATATATATATATATATATATATATATATATATACATATATATCTGGTAGAATATCTTGGCGCTTGACTTTCAAAGGAAATAGACAGAAAGGTCTCATCAAGGCGTTTTTATTCCAATAGTAACATTTTTTTTAAAAATGCATTTTGACACCAGGTGGGGTGTTCATTACCAATGATAGTAATACATTTTTAAATAAACCCTTCATATAGGAAGGGTTTATTGGAACCTTTTAGTGTTAAAGCGACACGTAAAACAATTACATAAATTCATCTCTAGGTGAAAGCATTTTATGACCAATAAAATCATCCCTATTAACTAGCAATGTCTGCAGGAGAAATGGTGCCATTCTAATTGTAGAGTATGTTTGGCCCTTGAATAAGTGGTTTACAACAACATGTTCTTAGTTTGGGGCTTATTTAGGTATTTTTCCTTACATAAAAAAATATTAGAAAATATAGGTCCCCAAAAAAGTGCTTGTACAGAAAAACTACAAAAAAAGCTACAAAATAGCAATATGTAAAGTAACCTTGAGCACATGATCACATGGCAGCAATACATGACAAATTCATCACGTATTTTGGCCATGTAGCCCATGGCAGCCATAGGCATCTCCTAATCAGCATTTGGACAGCTCCACAGTTAAGCAATGTTTGTGGCAGTGTTAAGGTCCTACTAAATTGTATAAAAAAAGAATGTAGTTTTACAATTTGGCATTGATATGAATAGCAACAAATGGATCATCATCTGAACTTCTGATTTTGAAATGTGCTGTTCCAGCGCTGCTCACAGTAATCTGTTTGCCAGTACAACGGGAGCCTTCCTTCTGTCCCGAGATGACATCGCAATAAGTGCCAGCGGGAAGTCCAGTGTTCAAGGTGACATCCATGTCCCTGAAAGAGCGCTCACTTTCATTTGATGTATAAATAAACTTAATATTACTAAAAAATGTAGGTTTCTAAAATTAAACAACACTAAAAAACAGGGCAAGTGGTATGAGAAATTGACACCTGACAGCATTATTTTAGTCTTTTCGCCTAAATGGGGTTGATCTACAAAATGAAATAAAAAAATCACCAAAATTTAGGCTAGAATTGAAAATTAATTCTGGCCAAGCTACCACGTACAACATTTATTGAACGTTTTAGACTTGGGTCAGATAAAAGTGTGATGACAATGGGCCATTGGTGTACACTAAATTGTTATGGAGCTGCAGGACAATTCCACTCACCTGTTATCATTGTTAAACACAATAAAACCCACGTTTCCACGCCCAAATGCGACTTGATTTTCTGCATTGTCCCACCAATTAGTGAGAGCTTGGCCGTTAGCGACATTCCGAAAGATGGCCATGTTCCTAAAAAAACAATTAAAACATATTATAAACAATAAGAATAAAATGTTCCTTTATTTATGTAACATTTATAATCCATGCCCTTCTATGAAGGTAGGATATTATTATGTAGAAAATGTATTACATTAAATTGAAACATTTAAAGTCTTTGAATGTTATAGATTACTTTATCTGTCTCCATCTGTGCTCACAAACCCAGCCATTTCCACAAGTGGTGTCTTCATTGATAGTGATGGCTTTCGTAGACCCATTGCCGTAGCTTGGTGGTCCAATCCAGTCATTTATATCCTGCAAACACAAAATGCAAATTATGATTTCCCACAGAATATGTTCTTTGCTACTGAGGATTTGTCATTAAGATGTACAGCATCTACTTGGTGTGGTCATTTGAGAAAACTGGAAGAAAAACATTATGAGGAATGACACTTATCAGTGACATCTGTTTGGTGAAAGTCCATCACCTGGAGCCCACACCAATCAACGGTTCAATGCTGCCTCTGGCTCAAAAAGTTATACAGGGGATGGAGACAGAAGCACATATTTTTATATCTGTAGAGCAGCCATTTTTGCTACTTGTTAGTTGTTGTGTAATACCAGAAAATTGAAACCCATTTCCTTTTCAACTGAAATTAACCAACAATGAAACTTGTGCATGCTTTTCCCGAAAATTTATCTTCCTCAATGCCCCCCCCCCCCTACCCACCATCTAATTTGCAGTGTAAAACCTGCTCCTTATTATTGGCATCTGTAAAAGAGGAGAGCAGGTAAACCAACTAAGCCAGCTGTGTGCTGTCTTTAACAGGATTCAACAAAATAGTAAACTACGTAAATAGCTAACTTTACAGCAACACAATATTAGAAAATCTTTTAACAAATTATTTAGAAAGATGGCCAATTAGGAACAGATAATGAAAATTTACAACAAAAAATGACTGTACATACTATTAAAGGGGTATTCCAACCAATTCAAGTTAGACCCTATCCACGGTGATGTGATCACCGAGATCACGGTGATCATAGAGATGAATCCAGCAGAACGGTCATGCATGGCCATCTACTCCATTACTCTCATGGAGTGACGAGGGCTCTGACTGAGTTACGTGGGTGCCCATCTGACCCCTCGTTTTCGTAATCTGTGGGGGTCTCATCACAGAGACCCCCAATGATCAGCAAGTTAGGCCCTATCCACATGATAGGGCCTAACTTATATTCATGGGAAACTCCTTTAAAACAATTTTGATAACAATTGGGCAGACTTGTCTGTTTGTAACCAGGGGTTGTCAATAAGTCAGATCTTCTTAACTGAGGAACTGACCTACCCATCCACTATTACACATAAGCTATGCTTCTCAGTAAATTATAGAAAAATGAATACAGGCGGTCCCCTACTTAAGAACACTCGACTTACATACGACCCCTAGTTACAAACGGACCTCTGGATATTGGTAATTTCTTGTACTTTAGTCCTAGGTTACAATAAACAGCTGTAACAGTTATCACAGGTGTCTGTAATGAAGCTTTAGTGTTCATCTTGATTCTTATGACAACCCAACATTTTTAAAATCCAATTGTCACAGAGACCAAAAAAGTTCTGGCTGGGATTACAATGATAAAATATACAGTTCCGACTTACATACAAATTCACCTTAAGAACAAACCTACAGACCCTATCTTGTATGTAACCCGGGGACTGCCTGTTTGTGGTTCCTTTGTATACAATTTGATCATAGCCACTTCCCAGCAACCTGTGTAAAGTAGATCCTTACTCTATTGGGTGCTGCAACACTACGCACCTGTGGGGGGAGCTACATAGCAGCTAAAAAGCTTATCCCCAAGACTCTGGGCAACATCACCTGACAACATTCACATCATAACGCTGTAGTACTTCCTAATAATCAAGAAGAAGCATTGCTTTACAAATTAGTAGTTTCACTTATAAAATATAGATCAGATAATTTTGCAACTATAATTTTACATCTGAAAGACAGTTAAGTTCCATTCATACAACTGTATTGGGGACCCTGAGCTGGCCACACAAATTGTGGCAAGATCATGGCACCCACATAGGTCTATTACACCTGGTCATTGTGACTGAGCTGCGTGGCCCCACCTCATAGTATAGAGCAGGTGCTAGTTTTGGCCTGATTTGCAGCGTGGCCACTCAGCTTTCCATGGAGAGGGGAAGGGTGAGTGGCCACCCCTCACCCCTCCAGTCGATTGTGTGCTTAGCCTGAACTCTGGCCCAAGTAATGCACACAGTTGTTTGCATTAAGACTAAGATCATTTTAATACAAAAAGTGTTAATGTAAAAAATACAACTGTTACTTAAAAGATGATGAAATAGGGAATATACAGTAGTCACATTCATTGCAGATAGAGTTTGTATATTACCTTTCCTTCTACAAAGCTCCTAGGCCAGCTAAAACTAGACATGACACGAGGAAATCCATACGGATGCGCCAGCATGAAGCCCACTGCCATTTTGTACAAGCTGTAAAGATTATTATCAAAGTTATTGAAAAAGACCAAACTAAATCTTCTAATGTGTAATCAATGTTATCAGTCCTTACCGTGCATCAAAAAAGGTGAGTATAGAGGCTCCACCTGCACCATGGCCTCTTTGGTTATCATGGTTATCTACAAATACCAAGGCTCTATCACTCGGCAGGAAACCCCAACCTTCTCCCCAATTTCTGGATGATAAAATAATGGTAAGTGAAGTATACACTGTTTATAGACTTTAGTGACTTCTTCATTTTAAACTTACTTCAGATAGGCCATCTTTTCTCCATTCCACTTACGCATTACTGTTCCAAGTTTGCCCCCATATTTAAATTCTGTTACCCGTCCAATGCCAGAGTATTCATAAGCTGATATTCCTTCTCCCCCCATATCAATCACCTAATAAAAAGCAATAGATGTTATTAGAATGAAAACTCATTTTCACTTACAGTCAAGTCAAAGTCTTCCAACAAGACCCCACAACTGAGCCAATCAGTGATTGACAGCCGGTCCATCAGGGGTGCCATGAGCCATTACTGCTGTCCATAGTTTAAATTATTTAATCAGAGGTTACCTCAACTACATCAATCTCCTATCAATGACCTTTTCTATGAATAGCGTATTTAAGGTCAGAAAGTTTTAAAGAGAATTTACCTAAAAGTAACCATGCAAAAAGTTAAGTAATTGCACCAACAATTGGTGAAGTAACTTAGACCATTCAATAGATGATGCAAAGTATGTCTCCATAATCAAAAACTATGCCGGATTTAACATCCAGCATCAGACACAGTGATAAATCTGTCGCAGGAGAAGATTGTCTAGCCTATCTCTGCACTAGTGTAAAGTGGGACAAATCTCCCCCATAGACTAATAAACCCCACTCTATAATGGCAAAAACAATATTCCACAATTTTATTGTTACAGTTTCTAAGTTTAATAACCTGTCCTAGTATTCTAATTCACTTATTCCACTAAATACCTTCTTTGACATCCTTTGAACCTACTGTATTTCAGCCATGTTCTTCTTTTTAATTGTAGATTATATATATTTATCAATTTAGTGGATGAAATATGTAATGATTCAGGGGATACTAGATGATAATTCACAGGGCATATAGTATATATTATAATATGATTGGGGTCACACATTGTATGTTTTAAATGTGGAGGGCACAGTGCAGTCACTTGTGGTAAATACACAACCCTCTATTACATATAGAAAGGGACATTCCCGTAGAGACCGCTTGGTGCATAGCCATTTTGTGCCTTCAAGAACAAATACTTGGTTAAACAGTTTGAACATAATGGGGAATTTCCAGTGTAAGGGATGCATCACTTGTTCTTACATGTTGAAAACATAGAAATTCACCTCTAGTGTCACAGGCGAGACCTGAGATAAGATATTTTATTAATTGTAGATCAGAGTGGTTGGTGTACAGGGCTATCTGTGGCCTGGAGTATATAGGCAAAACAAAACAAGAATTTTGGAGAAGGATTGGTGCCCGTGTAGGTGATATCATCAATCAAAGAGATACCCCCCTAGCGAGACACATAGTGGAACAGCATAATGGTTGTACGGTGCCATTAAGTTCCATGGCATTATGAAAATTCCACGTAGCCCTAGAAGTGGGGACTGGGAGAAAAGAGATTTGCAATATGAAACCAAATGGATTTTTCATCTCAAACAGTCTCTCCAGGCAGGTTAAATGAATCCTTAAGCTACGCCCCTTTTCTAGATCCCTAGATACAGTCAAAAGAGCTTCCTCAGGTGGGTTATATGTAATTTATAACTTATACCCCGTGTTTTAGATCCCTAGATAGGTGTGACTGATCTATTAACACCCATTTGCTACCTACATGGGGTGGTCCGCACATCATATTGACTTTACATTACTGTTCTCCTCCTGAGTAAAGAATCTGTTTAAATATCATCCTTTAGTACACTGAAGGTCCGTACCTGTTATCCCCTCCCTCTCTTATGCAATATTCACTATATGATTGCCGTTTGTACCATGAATATGGAGGAGCCTTAAGTTGGTTTTGGGTTGCCTTAGGTTGGTTTTAGGTTGCTTTAGGTTGCTTTTCTATATGTGTAAATATCTGATGCCGAGAGAGATAGGATAATACTATAAATGGACCGCTTTTCACTCCTTCTCCACGCCTACAATGATGAAGCTGGAGAGGGGAGTGTCTTCAGGCTCGGATCACGGAGCACTGACTGTGAGTGACGTACTTCCATCTCTCTAAATATATTTCATTATCTTATTTACATTGGCTGCAACTGCCTGGCTTTGGTCAATGCCCCAAGTCTTTTTCTGCCACAGTTTTAGCCATAAGGTGAGCAATCTATGGTTTTTGCGGCTTTCTCAGTCCTGTTTTTGAGCCCTCGAGTGCCCCTGAGGGAAAACTAAGAGCAGATCCTGTTCTTGGCTGTGTTCGGGGCTGGGCTAGTCCCATAGAACTCAATGGGGCTGCAAAACAACATGATCGGCACACGGTTGAACTACATTTGCAACTCATATTTGTAATGGGTTGCTGGGTAACAATCACATGACTTCATTAGCTAGTTTTCCATTTTTTGTGTAGGCCTGCAAATCCAAGCAACACATGGGCCTAGTTTGTGGCCACAAGGCTCAGACTAGGGTGAAATATCATTGATACATGGCCCGCAAATAAGGCCAGGGGAGCCTCAGTTTTCGGCCTTATAAAAAGTTTGTGTGCTTGTAGCCTTACTCAGGTTTTTGCAATCTAGTATATAATTATACTGATCTGAATAGACCCCAATTCTGTTATTTTTTTAGTTTACAAAAGAACCATCAATTGTGTTTTCTACACCAATTTTTCAGATGTATATTCATATTACCAAATGTATCCCCTCTCTAGAGTATTTATAATGTTTTTTATACCCATACACAATAAATACCATACCTCCTGGAAAATGAAAGGACGAGATCCATTAGGGAACCACTGAGTGTTCAAGTTGTTTAGCCTCCCGACAATTGCTTGCATGTCCCCCGGCCACATGTGTTTAGAGGCATCAATTCTGAATCCAGCCACCCCAATATCAATCAGCTTGTTCAAGTAGTCTGTAACCTTGTTGCGCACATAATCCTTTTCCAATGCCAGATCTAGAAGATTCACAAGACGACAGCTTCTGACCTGTGCACATTTCAGAGCAAATGAGGGGAGCAATGATCTGACAAATCTACTTTATACTGCATTAGAGTTTAGCTGTCCAATGTTTCTGTATCATACCTGATCTGCATCTTGATAGTCCTCAATATTACCGCTGGTGGTTTTACACTTATCGTCATTAAAGTCAAGGCGTGAATATGGCACGTTGGGAAAGCTACTCAAATTTGTATCATATGTACTGCCACAAGTGGATGAAGATCCTTTTCCAACCCCCGCTCCACACATGTGGTTAATGACAGCATCTACATAAATATAAACCTGCAAAATAACAGGAAACACTGTTATTATCACAAAATGCTTATAGCAAAGGCTTACACTGGGATGAGACTATCCATTTTAGTGATTATAAGATTAAAGGAATATCTACTAGAGATGAGCGAGCAATAAATATAAAAATAAAATATGTCTGAAGAACAAATTGCAGATGTTTCCATACATCTGCTAACTTATCAGAAGTATATTTGCATTGACTGCCATCAATCGCAAATGTGTGTATTACTGTGATGGTGTATTGACAATAAATGATCCTTAAGTGAAAACTCGTTCTCGAGCAGGCTAAATACTCATCCGAGCAACGAGCCATTTTCGAGTACGCTAATGCTCGAACGAGCATCAAGCTCAGACGAGTATGCTCGCTCATCTCTAAAATCTACCATATAATCAAGCATGATAAACTGAGGCCACTAGATAGATCTAGACACTGTGACTGTGGTAATCTTCTTATATTTGTTATCCATGGCCCCCTTCCTTTTAGAAGCAACTTTTTAAATTATGCTAATGAACCAGAATGGCTCTGGGTGGCATTAC
Source organism: Engystomops pustulosus (assembly GCA_019512145.1). NCBI lineage: Eukaryota > Metazoa > Chordata > Amphibia > Anura > Leptodactylidae > Engystomops > Engystomops pustulosus. Next base: position 39,797,481 of record CM033649.1, read on the forward strand.
CATAGCCCCTGTTGCACTGTCCAGGAGCACATCTACATGTTCCCTTTTCCCCCTGCTGTAATCTCACTTAGTGGGATGAGGGAGTGCTGACTATAACACTGTAACAGCTTGAGAAGCTTCAGGATGAAGGGGCTCTGGTAATTCCATCTAGATCCCTTCAGACTCATTAGCATAATTCTAAAAGTTGATTTTAGAATGAAGGATGACATGGATAAGAAATTTAAGATTATTACCACAGTCACAGTCCCTGGATCCATGAGTAAGTGCCCCTGGATCATCATGATGGATTTTGATGGGCAGTTTCTATGACCATAGTAATTATTAAAATGTAGAAAAACAGCAATTCCTTAAAAGCTATGTAATCCTCAGCACGCTCAGTTTTGCTAGTGATGCTAGTGAAGAGGCTCTATCACCACTCTGCCTATTTATGGAACTACTTTTTGAGACTTTTTTTGTCACAGTTGAGACTTTTTTTGTTATAGTTAAGACATAAAACATCTCAATTACAACAAGAAAGTCTCAAAAAGTAGTACAAGAAACCAGACACTGTTGCACATGTATTATTTGCTTTCTTTTGCCACTTTTTATTGTTGGATGAAGATGGCATATTTTAGTGGTGCTATGTACCATTCTAAATTGGCCCTTGTGATGCATGTCTTTTTTTACTCTGTCTCTTTTAAAAACCAATCAAACGCATCAGAAAAATGTAAAAAAATTTTTTTTACATAAATTGCCTTTGCTGCAATAACAACAATCCCTGAATGTTCATCAGGTGATTCAGCAGTGGGACAGCTAAGGGACAGACTCAAGACTAGAGTAGAACCTATTTGTTCCTCAGTTTTACCTTCCCTATCTTCTAAAAAATCTGTCCCTTCTACCGTTGTGTCTGAACAAGAGCCAATGCAACTGGGAATCGCAGATGTCAAAATGAGGAGAGAACATTGCCTTCAGAATACCTTGTGTTTCTACATTTCCTCCAGACCTGTCCCACTAGACCAGTGATGGTGAACCTTTTAGACACAGAGTGCCCAAACTACAACCAAAACCTACTTTTATGTCGCAATGTGCCAAGATGACAATTTAAGCAGTAACCTATTGATCCCAACTGTATCATAAGTCTTAATCGTATTGGCATTCTGAGGACACCAATACAATAGAAAGAAAATTTGGATTGTAGCTTTCTTCCAGGGTCCCCTGAAGAAAAAGAAACTTTGAGTCATGTCTAGCAAATTTTGTACTGGGGTGAAGGCCTGGGTGCCCACTGAAAGGGCTCCGAGTGCCACCTCTGGCACCCGTGCCATAGGTTCGCCACCACTACACTAGACCTTATTCATCATCAAACAGCTTCAGTGCCTGAGTGGTAATAGCATGAGCCACTCATGCAATCAGGTATGTTTCAAGTCAGTTTGTAGAATTTTATCATCTTTGTCTGCGAGAGATAGAACTATTTCTGGACAGGTTACAATTGATTCTGAATCTGTTTCTAATTTTATTGTTACTGATTTTGTTGTGGCTTTAGGCCTACATTTGGCTAAGCACAATCCTCCTATCCTTGTAATTGGGACAGATTGAAGCCCTATAATGGAGGAGGGAGGTAGGGTTTGTTACAAGACTCCTCAGTTATTCATACTGAACTTGTAGTTATTTGCCTTAAAACTGATGTTCTTTTGGGATTTCCGTGGTTAGCAGTACATAATCCAATAATTTTATGGGGTACAGGGGAATTAATTAAATGGGGTCCTAGGTGTTCTTCTCATTGCACTGCTTTGTTTATGTCTGAGTGTCAGTCCTTACCCCGCATAGGTCTTATGATTGTATTACTAATCCCCCAGGTTCTCAATATTCCAAAGGAAGTATCTTCAATCTTTCCCTCTCCAATGATATAATGGGGACAATCTCCTGAAGGGACACATCAGCCCCTAAATTTCAGCATTGGTATGGCGCTTACTTGCAGAACTCTCATGACCATGGTTACCATCCTCGCAAAATGTAAGTATTGAGCGTCACTAGCGGTTCTGGAAGCCGGGTTCATCCTGTACACATGTTGTTACATCCGTGTAAGAGTCTTCCGCATTTCATAAGACTGAGAAGACGTTCTAGTTTACTTCAATAAGCAGTCTGAACAGTGCTCTAGAGGCTGGGCTGCTGATTGAATTTACCCCCACCATCTCGCTGCAAGCTTTCCTGAGAAGCAGCAATGGTTAACATGTTCAAACACTCAACTGGAGCAGAAAATCACTGTTCATGTGGTATTGCTAGCACTAAATATAAAGAAGTAAGATGTACTGGTGGTCTTCGTGGCCAAGTGATTTTCAGTGACTAAGGGGTTTAGAGTACCAGAGGATCTCCTTCAACCTCTTCCTAAAATACCATAGACCCACATTTCTGTGGATTTTATTATAGATTTATCTCCCGGGGATAAACTGTTATTTTGGCAGTTTGTGATAGATTCTCTAAAATGTGTCAACTAGTATCCTTCAGGAAACTGCTAAATGCTAAACTGTTACATCCTTGATTTTTAGTCAGATCATGCACCCAGCTGGCATTCCAGAAAACATTGGGGCTTATTTACTAAAAGTTGGATTTTGGCACATTGGCACCGGCTTTCATGGCACAGAAATCGGGGGCGGATCTGAGTGCTGGATTTAACATTTAAATTGTGTCACAAGACAATGCATTTACATGCACTGGGAAGAAGGAGGGGAACTCCGGCGGAACTGAGAGGGGAAGCGACAGGTGCAGGCAGGAGAGAATCGCGCCGGAGTCCATGATCATCGGACAGCGCACAGCGGGGATCGCGACAGGACCAGGTAAGTAAATGTGCCCCATTGTCTATAACCAGGGGTTAAAATTTGTCTCCGTGTTTTGGAGAGGATTTTGTGGGCAGTTGGGAAACTCTCTGTCTTTGAAATCCATCCGGAAACCAATGGACAGACAGACTCAGTTAGACCTTAGAATAAATAATATAATAAATAATACTAATAATATACTAATATACTAAAATATCTACATTCTTCTGTAACTAAGGGTTTATTTATCAAATTCTTGTCTTGTAGGAACATTTAGTTAATATAGACTGTGCACATTCGGGGCTCAGTTTCTCATAAACCTGATTAAAGACCAAGACAGACATTGACATCATTGCTATCACTAATACAAAACCCATGTCAACACTGAAGGGGTTTTCAGTAAAAAAAAAAAAAAAATACAAATGAGCAGGTAACATCACGGGTATTGGTATTCTGTACAATTTGATCCAAATTTATTTGTCATGAAATGCACATTATTTTTAGCATTTAGCATTATTTTTAAGACTATGAGGGTGTACATGGATTTCCTCTACTGTAAAAGCACATTTTTTTTTAAAGAAGTTAACATAAAATGAACCATACATGCACTCTATGCATTGTTGATGTGGTAAAGGACTATACTAGATGCAAACATCCGGTTTTACAATATTGCAATATTTACATAAGTGTATATAGACCCATTTGCAACAACCACTATTTAAGTGGTTTAATAGTACATTGCGGCTCATTTAATACGGGCCCTGCGGACCGCACTTTCGTCGGACATCCCGATGATTTCCGTTTTGCGCCAGTGGGACAGGGATTAAAAAAGGGGTTTTTGGCACATGCAATCGGATTTTGGCACAGTCACACCGCCTTTCATGCGACACAAATCAGGGGGCAGGTCGTTGGACGATCCAACGGATTCAGACAAACCGCGGGATTTAACTTCAAAATTCTGTCGCAAGTCAAGCACTTACATGCACCGTGAAGAAGAAGGTGAACTCCGGCGGACCTGATCGGGGAAGCAACACATGCAGGATATCAGGCCACAATCTTCATGAATCGTGGCACAGTTCATCCTCGTCGGACAGTCCGGATCGGGGATTGCATAGGGACCGGGTAAGTAAATGTGCCATTTCAAGTTTGCTAGTACAGCGAAAAACTATTTGGCTGATTAGAGAAGCTATAAAACCGACCTTGCTTTAAGCTAGTTAAGAATCTGGAGCATCACATTTGTTTTTTCTATGAAACTCTCACAATGTCTTGAATAAAAGAACTTTCATGTAAAACTCAACAGTCTATTGTTGTTCTTAGGAATGAAGGCCATTCCATGTGACAAATTGCTAAGAAACTGAAGATTTCCCACAATGGTGTGTACTATTCTATTCAGAGGAGAGCTCAAACAGGCTCTAACCAGAGTAGAAAGAGAAGTTGGAGGCCCCCATTGCACAACTAAGCAACAAGACAGGTATAAAAAGGCAATGAAGAGGTGACTCCAGGATGCTGACCCTTCAGGGCAGAGAAAAAACCATATCTGACACTAGCTTATAAAAGGAAACATTACTATTGGCAAAAGAACACAGACACTGAATAGAGAAAGAAAAAAAGTGCTTTGGACAGACAAATCTAAGTTTGAGGTGTTTGGGTCACACAGAAGAAACACAGAACAAATGAAAATATGCTGGACGAGTACCTGATGGTGCTGATGCTGGTAAAGTGGGAGATTTGTACAAGGTCAATGGGATTTTTAATAAAGAAGGTATCCCTCCATTTTGCAACGCCATGCCATACCCTGTGGACAGTACTCGATTGGGGCCAATTTCATCCTACAACAGGACAATGACCCAAAGCACCTCCAAATTATACATGAAGTATTTAGGGAAGAAGCAGGCAGCTGACATTCTAGCGTTAATGGAGTGGCCAATACAGTCACCAGATCTCAACTCCATTGAGCTGTTGTGGGAGCAGCTTGACCGTATGGTACGCAAAAAGTGTCCATCAAGCCAATCCAACCTGTGGGAGGGGCTTCTGGAAGCATGGGGGAAATTTCGCCAGATTACCTCAGCAAACAGATAGAGGCCAAATGTTTGCAATGCTGTCATTGCAGCAAAGGGAGCATTCTTTGATGAAAGCAAAGTTTGAAGGAGAAAAGTATTTTAAATTGAAAAAAAATATATGTAAAACAATATATAGACTACTCATTTGAAAAATAAAAGTAGAGTTTTCTTGGAAAACACACAATTTTTTGTGTGATCACAAACTTCTGTGTATCTATCAGCCTTCTATGTAAAATTACCTTCAGCTTCTTTTAAAGTTGGACAGCACTTTCTGGTTGTGACATCAGCTAAAGGAACTGAGGCCAAAGCAGTTTTCCATCTTTTCCTATAATTCTGAGCTCTCCTCCCATGCCCTATTAGTAGCCAAACCAATCAGGACACAGAATCTCAGGCTGAATAACCTCCTCAGTCTTAGGCTGCATTTACACAGACATATGCTCGCCCCACCGCATCCGGCCACGCTGGAGATGTCCACAGGTGTCTATTGCGCTCAGTAGCTGTATGGTGACCACACACTTGACACCATTCCGTACCATGCACAATGAAAACATAGAGAATGTGGCTGCAGCATTCACCCCTCCTCTCCAGTGCGTGGCTGTAGGCTACCCCTTGCTTTGGCCGGGCGAGCCTACGACACAAGCAGCTTTATTGCTTTACAACACAGATGTGACTCTAACTTGAGAGATAACTTAATTTTTTTTTGGATCCTCACATCCATACTAACTTGCATTACAGTAATGCATACACACAGATTATTACACACACACACATATTTATATATATACTGGATATAAAATTTAGAGACCAGTTGATTTTTTACAGAAATAATGTCATAATGTTAACATACTAAAGTATATCGACATAAAATCTTTATTTTAAATCTATATCTATAATGCTTCACTTACAAAGCCATCCACAACATGTCCTCTCCATATATCTCTGAACTCATCAGGCAATACCACCCCACACGTAATCTCCGCTCCTCACATGATCTTCAGCTTCACTCTACTTCTATCCGCTCTTCTCAAAACCGTCTCCAGGACTTCTCCCGTGCTTCCCCCATACTCTCGAACTCTCTACCAAAATGTGTCAGACTGTCCCCCACTTTCGAAACCTTCAAAGGACCCACATTTTCAGGATCGCCTATAATGCACAATAACTGTTGTGGGTCTGTTGTGGGTCTCTTTGCAATAACTTTTTTTACCAAGGATTTTCCTGATGCTTTCTATTGGGTTTAGATTGGGATTCAATTTCTTTTTTTCATTGTTTTCTGTTTCATGGAACTGCTTTACCTGTTTTGTCATGTGACAGGATTGAGTAAAGAATGCACGGAAGTAATCATGTGTTGTTGAAGAAGGTTTTGATTAGTAAAAAAAACAGACCTGTCATAATTTATTTTTCAGACTTCTATTGCCTTCTGTAATCAACATCAGTGAAAAACAACATATAATAAATATACATTTTTTGTGCTGAAAAACTCGGCTTGTACTCGATTATATATGGAAAGTGTTGTTCTCTATTCTATTTTTTGTTCTCTATTTTTCTCTATCTTAATTGTATATACACCTGTGAACTGTTAAACAGATAGACCTAGAGTCTAATGCATCTTTTTGACTACTATATACGCCACCAATTATGATGTGTCAGCAAGGCTGTACAGCAGATGCCATCACTCTCCCCTCTTCCCAGACCAGTGGGGAAGTAAAGAGAACGAAGAAGACAGAGCACAAACAGTAACACTAACCCAACTATAACCTTGTGGAAAGACGAGGAGGTTTGCAGAGCAGGCTTATAGATGATAATCTGTGCCCTGTGTGTGGGAACATGATGGGCAGACTGTAGACAGGAGAGACCAGCCATGAAATAACTGCTTCCTGTAATCACTGAGCCTCACCTCACCTCTATCCTTTACTGACCCTGCAGTCCTCTGCCTGTTTCATGCTACAGATTGTTCTTAGCAACAAGAATGAGGGGTGAAGAGAGAGGAGCTGAGGCAGGATGTTACCAGGCAAACAACTACAATAAAATAATACATGTATATTGGAAAAAAATCATTTTCAGCTATTGCAGCATTAGGAAAAACTTTATACACTTTATAGTTATTCTTTAAATAATGCCAGACGCAGGATTTGAGACTTTTTGGCCCTATCTACACATACATTTTGCAACATATTCTAATTTTATACAACTTAAACCATTTTGTACAGAAATCTCAAAACAAAACCCAAGGAAATGGTATAACATACAGTATATACTCGAGTATAAGCCGAGACCCCTAATTTTAACACAAAAAACTGGAAAAACCTATTGACGAGAGTATAAGCTGAGGGTGGGAAATGCAGGTCCTCTTCTACCCATCACGGTTTCTGCATCGGCTTCGTGTCCCCACACAGTACGTTGCAGGCACCATGACGTCAGCCACTCGCTGACATCATAGTGTGTGCCAAATGCCGGCGCACACATTAGAATGTCAGCATACGGCTGACGTCATGATGCCGGGACACGGAGCTGATGCTGGGGCCGCGATGTATGGAAGAGGACCTGCCAGGGGGAGTCGGAAGGTGAGTACACTTTTTGTTTTGTTTTTTTCTTGACTCGAGTATAAGCCGAGCTAGGGTTTTTCAGCACATATTTTTCCAGCCTCCTAGTAATAAATTAAAAACTAAATAGAAAAGGAGAAGATAACAAGCCCTCGTATGGCTCTGTAAATGGAAAAATATAGAAGAAATGTCTTTTAAAATGTGGGAAGCAAAAAATGGAATTGGAAAAGCTGAAAGTGACCTTGAAAGGATTAAATAGACTCAATAAAACGTGTACTTTGTAATAGAAAATACAGATAAATACATGTAAGAAAGTAATTCTTTACTGGAATCATTGCAACATATGGGATATTGCCAAAGCTACTCTTACTCAATTCAGGTACTGCAAAGGTCATCATATGTCAATATTTTAGCTGAAAGTGTTTCTAATGAATATATCATCATCATACCATGTTTGTAGTCTCATCTCTGGTGATTTGAACACCTTAGGGTACAACTAATATTACTATAATATTTTGCAGTATTCAGATACAGCTGCAGTTTAGTATGTGTCTTCTATATATTATTCTCCAAACCCTGTGGTAAGTACTGCCACACATCAGGACCCATTCCTCCCCTGCTGGTCTGATTTCTGTTTGGATTAGATGTTTGTGTCTATGGTTCAATCATGTCTGGACCAGGATACTCATATCTCATAAGAAGTTTTGTCCATTTGCCCATATCATAGTATTTGCTTTAAGTTTTCTCTGGTCATGTTACCATATTCTGTATTGTTTTATTTTGGCTTGCCTGTTCTCTGCTCACCTACTCCCTTCCGTCTCTTTCTTTGTTATGCATAAGAAATCATCTGGTACTGCGCTGCAAGGATCAATAAATGTTGTCAAGAATGAATAAACTATTTATTAAAATCGGTTTAAAAACACATTTTGGGTATTTTAACTGATAAAGAGTATAAATACTCAAAAAGTGTATTCTAAATAGATTTTAATAACCATTAATAAACATTGTCATTCTTGACAACATTTTTTGATCCTGGAAGCAACATACAAGATGATATTTATTGGCCTTAACTTATGCTGCTAGATTCCCATACCAGTGACTGGGAAGGGCTGCTCCTCGCCGGACAACATTTGGTATAAAATATCTATCCACAGGTGAGCAGCACTTCCGTGTCACCACCCCAAGCATTAGTTATCAATAGATATTTATTTTGACTGTATTACACAAGGCGCCGTCTCCTTGACTTCCTTTTTTCTTACTACTATCTAGCTAACTAGCTCCTATGTCCAATGAAAATCAAACAGCACTCCACAATAGATAAAAAATACTCATGTACATGAGCAATTGGCTCCTCATTCATGTCAGCCCTTACTTTTTCCCTTTTTCGTACTCCTCATGTCAGCATCATTATAACAGTCTATACAATTTCAAAATAGACTCATCTCATCCCTGTTATAGGCAACAGATAGATCTCCCCAAACTCTAATATAGAAATCATTAGAGGAAAACTCATATTGATAAACAACAATTCCAAAGTTATATTTGCTCACCAGAGGCTGAAAGGACATAATTTTGGCATTTGTCCAACTAATGGTGTCAAGAAGAAAGAAAAGAAACTGAGGAGACCCAGTGTTATAAATTATGGGATAGATTAGATAAACATTTCATAACTTCTACTGGAAGTGAGATGGTAAATACCCCAACATTGTTACATCTGGTGACCATATCCGTGAATTGTTCTTCATCACCAGATCGGGAACAGATCTTATAGCTGATTGGTTGGTATCTTTCCCACCATGGCCTGTAAGGATTTGTTACAATCAAATGCTCATTCGGAGGTGAAATCTAAAGTAGAAAAAGTTCATAGATGTAAGGTTCAAAGGCAAATACTTCATATGTAAAGGCATCCATAGGATAGAAAATTAGGATAGAGAGCAAATCCTACTTTCAAAAGGACCACAAGCGAACATATAAAATAGTCTGCGGTCTTTTACATGACCAGGAGAATGGTGAAAGTTGTTAATGATAGTCATAAAATGAGTTTTATTGCTCTACTATAACACCCACATTTTATACTGGTTTTGGGGCATAGATGTATAAAGATGTTGTAACATTCAAGTAACTTATACAGAAGGCTAGGAATTGTGAGAGACTACAAAAAGTTACATAAATACATTTCAGATACTTTTACAAACTGTATGAAACATGTGGCTTCATGTGAAGTAGGTCAGACCTCTTTAGTATCACTGTGCAACCATATTTGGTACAATTTCCTGCCATTAGTTAACCCATGGTGATGGTGAACCTTTCAGAGAGTGAGTGCCCAAACTACAGCCAGCCCGGGCAGTCCAGGGCAGTCTGGGATTACAAGAGGATACCTTGAGTCAATTCTGTGCTGGGAGAGGCCTTTGAGAGCCACCTCTGACACCCATGCCATAGGTTCACCACCATTGGACTAGGCAGGGCAGAATTATTAAAGTAGTTGTAGTTTTCTGGTGTACAAGTCATGAAATAGTAACAATTCCTGACCTACAGACAGGAATTGTGACTATTTCCCCCTCACGCCACATCCATGCAAGTAGGCATTAAGGGGGGGTGAAGATAGCCACCCCCGGTTACAAAGTGGGCCGGCACAGGGGTCCCTGCTCTGCACAATAGCTATAGCTTGTGCCAGAATTTGACACAGGTTATAGCACAAGTAGCCTTAACTTTGCATATCTTTAAATTCATCTCCCCTATAGATCTGTATCTTTCTACTTCTATGAACAATAAAGGCTGTTTGATTTTAATATATATACAGTAGACATGAAAGAATTATAGATCGATAAGTACATAGATAGATAGATGTCTTATATATTTATTGATCAAATTATTAAATAAGTTTCATTTAGACAGCACCTTACCTGAACACCCCCAAACCCATTTGGTCCCAGATAACGTTCACATTCTTCAGCAATGTCCTCCCACCGCCATTCAAACAAGTGAACAATGGATGTTTTCCCACAAGCTACATTGGGATTAAACTGGGCAGTGCAGAGCCCTGGCAGCAGAAGCAGCAGCAGCAAGGTCATGTTGATCAGTCATGTGTCCAGCATCTTGTCTCCAGCCTATTTATAGCAGCAGCAGACGATGAGGCAACTTCTGCTCTAGTGAGCTGCTGATGTCAGGCACGCTTCCGTTTCTGAGGTGAGAGGGAAGAGAACACTGCAGCAGCACAGTAAATTGGATAAGACAAGTGCATGAATTGGATGTAATACACGCTACAGCTATAAGCTTTAAAGGGTATGGACATGTAATGCTTAAAGGGGTTGTCCTACTATTGTAAAAATTTGCATCCAGTCTAAGGAGGGGTTTTTTTTTTTTTTAAAATGGACTTTACTTACCTGCTCCGGTGCTCCGGGGTCCTTTGCCATGGTCCCTCTGAGCCATGCCCATACTGGTTTACAGGGTCACAGAAGCTCTGTTTTAACAACTTCCAGGTGGCCTGGCACACCCACCCGTCTCCCATTCCTGTGCCTGATACAGTGCTGGTACAAGAAACTGCTTGCAAGGCTGTCTGCTTCACTTGGATGGCAGGTGATGACACAACCCGGACCAAAAAGTACAGTCTTTATTTAATCAGACTATGTTTCTCATAGTCTGAGAGTCTTTTAGATGCTAATTTGACTGACTACCATGTGTGGTTTTTTTTAATCAACAATAAACTAAAGGGGAACATGGCAGCACAATATGTACATAAAATACATCATATTAAAATTGGTCTCAAAGAAAAAACACTGATTTCTTTGTAGTCTTACACATGCTAGAATCAGTTGCAGCTTTTGAGCTGATATACATACATTTATCTATTTTAATTAGCTTTCTTTAAAAAAAAAACCAGTGTGATATATATACAACGTCACAACTCTCAACAACGATAATCTGGAAGATGAGATTCTTATATTTATTTGACACTAAAAGCATGGTTCTAAATACTATAGAACCAACAATAGGCTTGTTCTCCAGCCACTTGAAAATACTCATCTCAGACAAATATGGCTCTTCTCAGCTCATAGGACTTTGGAGAAAATTTTTATGGGTAAAAAGAGGATTCACATAAATGACAACTCTAGAAAGAACATTTTAGTACCTGAAGTTGATGCTAGTTTAGTGGGGTAAAATCTGGTGACTGGTTATGACTGTGGCTGGTCTCAGGTGTTGGAAGGCATTGGTGTATGGAAGGCATGCACTCATAAGAACTTGGAACTTGACCTAAATATAATGCTGTGAGTTTTGGTTCAGAATCTGGACCTTCATTAGGCATGAAACAAGAATTGCAACCACAATCTCATACATACACTTACCACGTTATAAAACTAAAGAGCTGGGTTCGGGACCTGGTCACATGACCTCCGGTCTCCAGTTCTCAGGATACATCCAAATTTGCAGATAATATAACTGAAATCTAAAATAAAAATATATTACTTGCAGTATTGGGTGCAAGACAGTATCAAATGTTTTCTTAAAATGAATAAAAATTGTGGATACCCTGCCTGAGATCCCACAGCAGGCAGCATTGTGGTGTTGCCATGGATCCATTTGGCCTATGAAAGTCCTGAGGTGGGACAAACTTACCCCCTAGCGCTCTCGGTGCAGGATGCCTGTAACAGGATTTTCTTAGACTATACATTAGGGTACTAATAGCACCATAACTAAAAAGTGACTATCCCTAGAAACAGATCTATTGTGCGACAATGGGATGTTGTACACCAGTCATATCTTGTGGGCGATATGTCACTAAACATATGTACTAAAAGGCTCTGAATTTTTGCACTGCACTTATAATCTACTCAATCCAGGCTGACCTTTCCCTGCTGCACCCAAATATTTCAATTTGTAGTTTGCAGTACTCAATCATGACTTCCACACAGTCGCTTAAGTAGTCTACTTCTGGTGCATTTTATATTTCTGCCAGCCATCTCTTCCTATGGACTTCCTATGACAGTGATAGCTATCCTTCTAGAGACCTAATAAGTTGTTGCTACCTGTTTTGTAACAGCTTTAAATTATATCAGCTTCCTAAGGACACCAATACAGTTGAAAGAAAGAGGTGAAATTCAGATTATCATTGTAGCTTCCTTCTAGGGTCCCCTGAATAGAATTGTGGGGCCCAGAGCAGGAGCTCTAATAATAATAACACAGCCTTGTCTGCACGTCCTTGCTCCTCCTGTAGTCCCAGGCAGCTAAAGATGTGTAGCTTTTAAATAGCACTGATCACAGTACCTCCTGGGTGGCCAGGGACTGCAGGAGGTGGTTTTGAGTCCTACCTGGAAGCTCTGTGCTGGGATTATGTCCTGGGTGCCCACAGAGAGTGCTCCAAGTACCACCTCTGGCACCACTGTCCTAAGACATCGGGTCTCTACTGGCTTCTGGGGGGGACCATGCAGTCTCTCAGACAATATGTACTGCACAGCCTCTCCATCTGCTCTCCTACCCGGAGGGTTCATGTGACCTACCAGTCCTGGAGTCTCCCAGCGGTCTCAAGGAAGGTTTAACAGGGTAAGTATAATATGGGTAACCCTATTGGGCTCACCCACATGTTAAACTTTCCTCAAAGTGGCCAACCCTTTTATGGAATGTGCCCCTCAGACCTAGTTAGGCCATCAAACCATAGACTAGATCCCAATGAGTGGACACTAAGCCATCTCAAAGCACTAAATTATATACTGCTTTTATTGTTTACAGGTGTCAAATTGATTGTTCTGTTTCATATTACTTGCCTTATCAACTGTAGTATTCATGTTTCCTGTATTAATGTTTTTTGTCTGATGTTGTGTTATTCCACAACCAATGAAAAAAACTGCAATTATCAACCTTTTAAATTAGCCAATAACAGGTATCAGCAACCAAGAACACTTTCTATCAGCCAAACCCCTGGTTGACATGATTAAATGCCACTTTGCTTCATAACAATATGCCAGTATAATAAAATGGAACATTGTATATGTAGTTGTGAGATGGGAAAAGCTCTCAATGCTTTGTATTCTGTGTCTTCATAGGTCGTTACACCATAAGCCACATAGGAACTGCATGGTCACATGGGTTTTCATCACCCAAGGGGTTTAATTGTCATCAGTGTCCCCAACCTCATTATTTCATGTCACTTTATGTGAAAGAAATCAATATAAATGAAGATGAATTGAAGATAGCTGTGAGTGTAATTTTTGTCCATGTAATTGGAAATGCTTAAGCAGGAGCTAGTCTACAATCCTATGATAATCAAATAGAGGCAAATGAACCACATGAGTCAGATTCAGGCTTCACATTGATATATTTGGATTTCTCATGATTACAATTTGGCATTGACATGAATGGCAATGAAGGGGTCTGCAGCAGAACTGGCGATAGTAAAACGAGCCGAGCCAGTGCTGCTTACTGTGATCTGGGTGCCAGTACAACGGGTGCCTTCCTTCTGTCCAGAGATGACATCACAGTAAGTGCCAGCAGGCAGTCCAGTATTCAAGGTGACATCCATATTACTGAAAGGAAAGTAAAACATTACATTTTCTTGTCTGTTATGTGTAAGATATGCCCATCAAAATATGCCAGAATCCCAGTGATCACAAGATCCGGCCCCACTGGTCCTTTAAAGTCCCCTATGGGAATTGTACTTTGAAGAGAGCTATCTCTTACAGGCTCATAGAAATAAATGCAGTGCAGGTCGGTCATGAACACAGCGCTACATTCCTCCAGTTTGATGGTGTAATCAAATTTTCAAGGGGCTCTTAAAAAAAATAATGAATGTCTAAACTGGAGAAGCCCTTTTAATTTGAAAGCTTCATGTATCTAGAATTTTCAGCATTTCTATAAATCTTGCTTTTATCTTCTTTAATTCTATTATTAAGTTATACAACTAAAAATTTAAAAAATTTGTTCTATTTGTGAGTAAAATTTTGACTTGTTAAGCTTTCCCTTTTTATCAAGTAAACAATAACTTACAAGCTCTCATTATTGAAGACAATGAATCCTCTATTTCCACGTCCAAAAGCAATTTGATTTCCTCCATTTTCCCACCAGTTAGTCAAACCTTGGCCATTAACTGTATTACGGAAAATAACCATGTTCCTGTATAGAAAAACACATGTGGAGTAGTACTAGTAGTCTTTTTAGCCTTTTTTCACACTACTAGCAGAAGAATTTTAGGACTTACTTAATCTGGCGCCATCTGTGCTCACAGACCCAGTCATTTCCACAGGTGGAGTCAGCATTAATGGTGACTGCCTTGGTTGATCCATCAGAGTTCATTGGTGGTCCAATCCAATCGTTGACATCCTATGAGGAGATTTTTGGAACAGTCATCAATAGATTAGAGAGTAATTGTTTTAAATATTTTTCTTTAAATAAAAACCTTTCCTGCTGGGAACAAAAGTTTTTGCCTTAATATTCTGCTTACCTGTCCATTAACAAAGTTTCTTGTCCAGCGATAACTAGACATCACACGAGCAACTCCATAGGGATGAGCCAACATGAAGCCAACACCCATCTTGTAAAGGCTAAATACATAGAAAATAGGGATAATGTTACAATTGCATTGATACAATGCGGAGTGCTGTTAGTGTATCTACAATATATTCTTACCGAGCGTCAAAGAAGGTGAGGATGGAGGCTCCTCCTGCTCCATGTCCTCTCTGGTTATCGTGGTTGTCTACAAATACCAGGGCTCTATCATTGGGCATAAAACCCCATCCTTCTCCCCAGTTCCTGGAAAATAGATAGGTTAGAGGTAAGACCTCATTCTATACAGTTTAGTGTACAAGGTTTCAAAAAAAATTGTTCTAGAGTCACCTCAGATAGGACATCCTTTCTCCATTCCACTTACGAATTACATTTCCCAGTTTGGCTCCATACTTGAATTCTGTCACACGTCCATTTCCATAGTACTCACTTGCTTTAATAGCTTCTCCACCCAGATCAATGACCTGTCAAAAGATGCAAGTTGTGGCTTTTCCACTACAAGTTCTATTTGCTTGTGCCATAAAAAACATATCTCCAAGACAGATTAAACATCTTACCTCTTGGAAGATGAAGGGACGACTTCCACTGGGGAACCACTGAGTGTTTAAGTTGTTGAGTCTGCTGGTAATGGCATTGATGTCACCGGGCCACATATGTTTAGAAGCGTCCAGCCTGAAGCCAGCCACACCAATACTGATGAGATTGTTCATATAGGCAGCAATCTTTCCACGCACATAGTCCTTCTCTAGTGCCAAGTCCAGGAGACTCACAAGACGGCAATCTCTTACCTGCAGAAGAATTCATAAAAAATCATTTTCATTAGGCTAAAAGATCAATTTCATTGATATCTATGAATGTCTATTCTTTAGTAATAGAAATTTTGACCTATTTTGGTCAAACAATTATCATAGGCCTACATTAGAAATCATACACAGCATACATGGCACACCTGCTAACAGTGCCCATGCTAAAAGATGACTATAATCACAAGTGACCTCATCTGAATGGTTACTCACAGGGACTAAAAATAGACAAATAATGGTTTTCCAAATATTTTTAGAAATAAACAATTCAAAATTGAATGTATTTTTCATATATGTATATATAAAACAGAACAATAAAATGGAAACATAACTGGACTATCTTCATCTTAAAACATCCAAACTATTAAACAATGAAAGTGCTTGACACAGTAACTGCTACAATAAAAAATGTAAAAATATAAAATTTCCTCAAATCATAGTTATAATATCATACTATGTAAGGTGAAAAAAAGAGTTTGGTTCATCCCATAAATCCTATGGTGCTGATCCAGAGTAAAGCAAAAAAAAAAACCTCACAAGGATGATGCCGATAGTACAGTATAGCAGGAAAAAATTCTCCCAACCCCATAAATGGCAGGCAGAATAGCTACCTCGATCAACATTGATAAAACTATATCTGTAGTATGCAAAAGGAAAAGTATATGTCCGTATATTACCTGATAAGCATCATTATAGTTCTCAATGTCACCACTTCCAGATTTGCATTTTCCATCATTAAAATCCAGCCGAGAATAAGGCACAGCAGGAAAATCTCTGTTTCCAGTATTGTAGGAGCTTCCACAAGTAGAACGTGTGCCAGAGCCTCCACCAGCTCCACACATATGGTTGATGATGGCATCCACATAAATGTAGACCTATAAAATTTCACATCAGGTCAAAGATCAAACATTTTCTGTTATGTAATATATTTATATCAATTTTTTTTCATAGAAAAATTAGGTTACATAAGATAGGAAAACATTATCTGTTTTATGACTGGAAAAAGCGCTACCACTCTTAATAGTCTGTGACATTCTTAAGCTGGCTATAATCTGCAATAGCTGTCTGCCGAAAATCTTACCTGTACACATTCATGTGAAAAAGGTGGGACCTCATGGGATGAGACTGGAATTAAGATCCAACACCATGGGCCAAAAATATGTTAACATTTTAGGAAATACTATCTAATAAGCTAAAAAAAAAAGAAATGTGTTGCCCACAAGGAAGATTGGTCCGACAAACTTTCTCCAAGCAGCATATACCAGACCAAATTTAGAACGGCTGAACAGAACGGACTTGCTAAATTCAGCTCAGTGATTCTAGAGTTAGCAAATCTTTCCCAACTTTTTCAAACTTGGCTTTTAAAAGATAAAAAATACTTTACCAACTGTTTAGTACCAAAATATTAACCTAATGATAAAATAATATTGAAATTCACACACCCCCTGGTTGTTACATCTGGTCACCATGTCCCTGAACTGTTGCTCATTTCCAGAACGGGTGCAGAGCTTGTAGCTGATGGGTTGGTATCTTTCCCACCATGGTCGATTGGGGCTGGTAATAATCAGGTTCTCATTGGGAGGGGAGATCTGTAATAGAAAAAAACATAGAAATTTAGTCAATACCATATAGTTACAATATTTGAATCACACAAAAACTAAACAGAAGGAAGTATTAATATGTCTTTTAGTATTTGTGAATAATCAAAGAAGATGAGAGTCTTAAACAGGAGTGAACAGTGGTAATTGTCCTCTACTATTGGCCTACTGACAGTGAGGTTACCCAATCCAGAAAGAATCCAGGTGTTGATTAGTTCATCCACGTTTATTTATTATATTAAACATTTTAAGATGTAAAAACTTTGTTTTTAAAGGCAATGGTAATGGTTATAGGTCCTGTCTGATGCTAGTGGACATTTCCGGTCTGACGTCACTGGTTCCAAAAGTATCATATAAAGTTGGAAGGTTTTACAGCAAATAATTTATATTATGTGTAACAAAGATAAATTTAAACCACATAGCATAGTTATTAAATGGATGTTGTTTAAATGAATGTTTGTTACACTTCAGATAAATTATTTGCTGTAAAATCATACAAGTTTAATTCATACTTTGGGAACCACAGGAAAAAGCAAACACTGACACTGTAACCATTATAGACTGCCAAAGTGTCCAGAATGTACATGAAACACGTTGTTTTTAAAAACACAGTCTTTATGTCTTTAAATGTTTTAATATATTAAATAAACGTGGATGAAATAATTTTCGGAGTAGAAGCAATCTGTCCTCGAGGTCTGGAGGCGCAGGAATATCATCAACACTACCTTCTTCCTGATTGGGTAAACTCACTGTCATTTCCAGGGATCCACCATTGCAAGTTAGGTCCAGATGAGAGAACCAACCATTAATATACAGGGGTGTCTTCATTGCACAACCAAATAAAGTGAGGGAGTACATTTCTAAGATCTAGCATTGAACAATAGAAGATACTGCACCAAGGAGCCCTTTTTCTCTTCTCTTTTCAGTACTATAGGCCCCCTGAGGAGGCTTCCGAAAATTCGTTATTTATATGGTTTACATCAACAGTATGGGAAACTAATCAGCTCATATTCACAACATGGACTTGTGGACAATATGGACAAAATTGAGATCCCTTTAAAGGGGTATTGCCATCTCGGCAAATTGATGTTATTGTTATTATACAATTTTCCAATATACTTTCTGTATCAATTCCTCACGGTTTCCTAGATCTCTGCTTGCTGTCATTCTATAGAAAGCTTCATTGTTTATTTCCAGTGGACAGAAATTTGACCATGGTCACGCTGGTGCACGGCTCGTTATAACACACAGCTCTGATTACTCTCTGTGATACTAACGAGCCACGCACCTTTTCATTATTAAAACAATAACAATCAAATACTCGGAACACTCTTTAAGCATAAAGCACTGTTTGTATTTGCAAGGGATGTATCCATTAAACAAGTTGTAATTGATCCCTTCACTGACTGTGTATTTTGGCACTACATGAGCATTGAATTACAGTATTGTATTAGTTATTCAAAGGGACACTATAAGAATGTTTGGTCACCATATGGCTGGTTTTGGGAGCATTTTCTGGGTACTTAATGAAAATATCTGGCAATGATAAAAAAATAGCTTTTCAGCATTATAAAATGCTTAAAGGAAGGCATTCCTACTATAACTACAGTTACTCTGTATTACTGGTCTTGAAAAGTCTGAGAATTTTTAAGTACACATACCTGTACTCCAGCAAATCCATTAGGTCCTAGGTATCTCTCACATTCTGCAGCAATATCAGCCCAGCGCCACTCAAACAGGTGGACCATAGTGGTCCTGCCAGACCGGAAGTTTGGGTTGTACTGGGCATAGCAAAGCCCGGACACCAGAAGAAGAAGAAGGAACTTCATCTTAAGTTCTGTTGTAACTTGCAAGCTGAAATGTACTCTATTTATACTACAGAGTCACCTATGGGGAGCCACACAATTTGACCACCTGTTAATGAACACTCAAGATTACAGGTGGTTATACAAAAAATATTCCCACTGTTACATAAGTGTACTGCATGTAACATCTCAATCAAGTCACCTTGGGGGAGGTTCTAGGGTTCAGTTATATAATTTGTACATCTTTAAAGGTTTCATCTCTAAGTGTTATGTAAAAGTCAGATTATACTTCTGTATTCTACTCAATGCAAAATATCATAATACATGTTACTTACAGAAGTCTTTCTCTGAATTTTGACATCCCCTTTGAATTTACATAATGGGGCACATTTGCTTACCCGTCCCGTTAATGCCGCCAATCCGGAATGTCCGTCGAGGATTCGGAGTTCCCGCGATTCACTAAGATCGTGCGTACAATTTCCTGCATGTGTTTCCGGAGTTCACCTTATTCCCGATGCATGTAAGTGGTGATCTTTCAACACCATTTTGAAATTTACATTTCCGCGGTTTGTCTGAAGCAGTCGGGTTGTCTGACGTCCACGCCCCCCGATTTGTGTTGCATGCAAGCCGGCGCTGAAGCGCCACAATCTGATCGCGTGCGCCAAAAACCTGGGGCAATTCAGCGCAAAACGGAAAAATTATCGGAACCCGATGGAAATGTGTCCAACGGACCCAACATGTAGAAGAATGGAAGGGCCTTCATCATCTAATCACAATATAGAGTTTATCTCCCCGGCACATTGCATGAAGATGTAGTGTGAGCTATGGATCCCTCCTGGATTTGAGATAAGAACACTCCAAAGTAAAGAAATTTAACCAGTGACAAGACAATCACACCTATTCCTTCAAAGGCAGTACTTCATGCTTCATTATAGACCATGATCATACAGTAATGTTCAAGACTGGACAGCTTTCCAACACGTTTCAAACGCACAATGCATTCTTCCTCATGGCTATTAACAAATGGTAAAAACACATACACTAATAAAGGTTGCAAGCCACTGCCCTAATTTGGGCACCTGTGATCAAAGCTTGGAGTGGATTGCACATTACATGTATAGCATTTAAAACAAACTAATCTGTTAATAATGTTGCAAAACAGCAACAAACACACCTATATCCATACTTATAAATACATACAACAAGTGGGACACAATTGTGAAGAAGAACGAAATTTATTGGATATTTTAACCTGTCTCAGACCAGGTCAAGAGTCTTCTACACTTTTTTACTGCTCCCATGCTAGGCAAGGAGAGACACACCCGGAAACCCTAGGGAGAAGGGAGATGCTGCTTATTACCGCTTCTCCAGCCTCTTCTCCTCACAGCATTGCGCAGTCACATGACTGCCGGCTCTAAGAATAAAACGATTCTGGCCCCATATAATATATACAGCACACCCCCCCCCCAGTATAAAACCATTATGGTCCCATATAATATATACAGCGCCCCTCCCCCCAGTATAAAACCATTCTGGCCCCATATAATATATACAGCGACCCCCCCAGTATAAAACCATTCTGGCCCCATATAATATATACAGCAACCCCCCTCCCCAGTATAAAACAATTATGGCCCCATATAATATATACAGCACCACCCCCTCCCCCCAATATAAAATGATTTTGGCCACATAATATAAATATATACAGAAACCTTCCCATCTGCCGCCTGTGACGCTGCATAGAACGGAACGACGTCAGCAGCCAGATAGGCGCTGTGTTGCTCCATATATAAATCACACCTGTGTCTTAAAGCCCCCCAGCTTAGTAATATACTATATCCAATATACAGCCTCAAAACTTAATAATATACCATATCCTATATACAGCCCCCCAGCTTAGTGATATACTGTATCCTATATACAGCCCCCCAGCTTAGTAATATACTGTATACCCGCCAGCTGAAATCTGGTCCCATATAAATAAAAACACCCGCCCCCCGGGAGAAAAAGAATCTGGCCCCATATAATATATACAGCCCCCCCCCCC